>WSTV01000231.1:10228-20739 GCA_019632285.1 Tulasnella sp. 332
AATACCATCGACTTGATGAAGGCCTACGCTTACCACCTACCCGAAGGAATATGGACGCACCCCACCCTTTAGGTCAAGCTGTTGTTACGAACAGTGGGTAGCTCGTATTCTACTTAGGTCTGTGTTCTCTTCTGATGACCTTTCATTTGCGTCGCTAATACAGTCTCGCTTATACTGTTCCTTGTCTCATGGCTCGTCTGCTCAAATTACCACCTTTGTTATTAAACTAGTGTGCATGTTTGAAAGACAGTCCGCCAAATACCATGGGCCTGGCATGGTTGGGACTCGACATAACCAATTTTTTATCTTACCTTTCTATTTGGAGTCATGTCAATCGTGCAGCTGTACCTGCAGCTTGTCAGGAGGCGCGGCGAGCCGTAAGACTGGTAGCCCTGCGACAGTTTCCTTACCTGCTAGTCTCTGCTCGGCGTTTACAAAAACGCTACTGCCGATCTCTGTACTTCCCTAACCTTTCGATGACGTCTTTCTTTAGATCAGATCTCCCTCAAAGGGTTTCGCGAACCTTGTATCGTATATACCCTAGAGGTCAAAATAGAAGTACTTTGGAATGTAAGAGACGGCAGTGACAATACCGGAAGTTGCCGGTCTGGCGGCATGACAGCGCCCTTGCCATTATCGGCTCTGCTGATAACTCCTAATCATGTCAACAACGATTTCACGTTTGATTGGGTCTGTTAAGGCTCGTAAGTCACTAGACACCATACATTTTCCTTTGTGTTGAATGCTTTCACTGATGCTATACCCACCACACCGGATAGGGTTTTCCACCAGTCCACATGCAAACAGATCCAGGATAAAACCAGACGACACAAGATCTGTGGTGGGCCGCAGTTCAATCCCAACCGGTCTCACAGCGAGAGAATCCGGTAGCTCAAAGTACGAGCACTATCGGTCTTATACCAGACGACACTGACTCTACTCAAACTCCAGCGGCTCAATCGACCCAGGCATCCAACCAATCATATTCCCAAACGAGATATTGGATCTCGTCCTTCAACACTGCGCGAAATTTACCCTCTTCAACTGCTGTCTCGTTGACAGCGTCGTCTATCGCATCGCTGTGGCATATCTCTACATGGATCCCTTCACTCTTGAGGATGGTGAACCAGGAGACCTTTGTGACTCAGGCCTCAACCGGTGTGATCAGCTATGTGCAACCATAACATCGCACCCTGACCTTGCGGAACTCGTTAAAAAATTCAATATCGTGTTCTGGGGGCGACATCTAGTGGAGGAAACGCATATCAAGCTCGTCGCACCTCACCTCACCCATATAGTCTCGGCATATTTACTCAATCACCCCTATCCGTTCTTATCGCTTTGCACCTCTACACAGCTACAGAACCTGTACATCTTAAAGTGCTACCTATTTCTCCCACCTTTTGCGCGCTGGCTGGAAGCTCAACGAGACCTACGTATCCTCGGAGTAATAGATGTCGTCGCCGAAATTGGCACTTGCTCTGGCATCTGTATACCCAAACTAGAGAAACTCTTATCACCCGTTGACATTGCAAAGCTCATTCTCCCACAATCGCCGGTGCTTCAGTACGAGACCAGGGCATCATGGGAGTCGCTCCACAGGGTTTTCGACCTTCTCCACGATCATGCTCCCAAGATTTCCAAGATTACTATAAGTCCCATCATTGGGGACATTGTTGACGTGAAGGTGCTGCATTCCTAGTCTGTATATGTACTCGCTAGTTGAACTTATTTATCCTGTAGATCACTTCAATCCCAAAGCTCTTGCACCTGCGAGAACTCAAGTTCTTAGTTCATCCGGCCTGTGGCCTAGACATGAAGATCGCGCAGGAGTTCGTCCAATCACTCGGGCAATTCTTCCCAGCGCTACGGTCTGTTCACTTGAACTTTTGGTGCGGTCCAATCCACGGGACGAGGAGTTGTGTCTATGCATGGCCGAAAAACGATGGGCGGCTCCCACATTTTGGGGTTTCACCTGTAGATAGCCTCTATTCTACTTAAGTATGCGTTCCCTTTTGACGGTCTTTCATTTCACGTCGCTGACACAGTCTCGTTTATGCCGCTCTCTTTCCAGTGTCATGTTTGCCAGGGTCATCACCTGTATTGTATACTAGTGTCGAGGCTTGAAAGACGGGTTACCAAGTACTTTAGGTCTGGCCTCGACATGACTAATGTTCCATCTCACTCTTCTACTTGTCGTCACTCTATTCGTGTACTGGTCCCTCCCGCTCGCAATTGTCAGATAAGCACAGTGAGCAGTCTGGCCGGTGGTAAGTCCGCCGCCAGTTTCCTGACGCATAATTCTTCCCAGCGCTTAAGAAGACGCCACCGCCGATCTCTGGGATTCCCCGGACTTTCGATGATTTTTTGCTTTTATGCATCAAATTCCCCTCGAAGGCTTTCGCACAACGGCGACGACACGCGCAAGAAAAAAAAAAAAAAACAGGGATTGAACACACCAAGCTCCTCCCCATTTTTTTTGCACTCATCTCTCATCTTCTCTCTCATCTTCATGAGCTCAGATAACTCGATCATCCCAGTAAAATATTCCTCTTCAAGCATGAAACGTGCCAGATCCGATAGAAAGGACGAGTCTGATATGTGCGCGGTTATGTTCCTTTCGCGTCCATTCCCCACGCCAATTTTCAATTGTCTCAATCCCGGACAGCATCAATCGGAAACTTAGTCCTGTTACAATACCTGACGGAGTTCTGGACCTCATCATTCAGAGTTGCTCCGAGTCCGCTCTAGCCAACTGCTTTCTTGTATCCAAATTACTCTATCGTGTTGCCGTTCCCTACATCTACAAGGATTCTATTACCCGTGACGACGTTGATGGCGATGCCAAAGGATACCAGTGGCCCTGAAAATACAAGGACCGTAGTCGTCGGTGGTGTACAACCATGTTCGAGAACCCCAATACCGCAGAGTCGGTGCGATCGCTCAAGAACGGCTTTGGGGGCGATCATGCTCCACCAGGGGAGGATTCAAATCTAATCCTCCTCTACTTAAAAAACAAATTCCCGAGGTACTTATGGGCGATAGGGATCGGTACATACTTGTCATCTGCTCTGAGCACCCAACCTCACTGAACCTCTCGCATAGCTTGCCCCTCGCAGTCAGATGACAAAAACCCACTAGTGTTGAAAGGCTCTATGGAGACCTCTGATATCCTTCGAAGCTCTTCAATCTGTATCCGGAAGGGCAGGGTCATCATCTAGTCAGATCGGTTCTCTGTGAGCTTCCCAGCCTCGGTACAAAGCTTATTCTCGATGCTTTTCCTGACCCACTCATTGCGTGCATACAGATGCCGTATACCCACAGCTTCCCTTTTCTGCGCGATCTTGACGTCACTCTCCTGACCAGGAAGAAGATCAACGCTTCTCCGCTCGTTGCTGTGAAGAAAATAGCAAAAACCTATCCCAAGCTCATCCGCGTTCAAGGGGAGAACTCACGGGATTTCGAATGCGATGCTGTTGGATTCACAAAGGATCGAATATATGAGTACACCTTAGTCAAGGGAGTCTGGACGACAATCAGTAACAAAACGGACATCTGGAGAAGATGAAGTTACAGCGTTGTTTGAAGTGAGTTGGTATTCTTTCATATCGTTGAGTTTTTGAAAGGGCAATACCGATCTCGCCTTTTCAGTCTTGGCTAGTCAGCTGTAAGACCGAGCTCTCCATAGAAACCATTAGGCTAAGCCACCCGTGAAGCGTATATCTTGCCCCCTCGGTACCTTGGATGAGCTTCCGTGACGCGAAACGATTGGCATAGAGTGTAAGCCCCTCAGGACGTTGAGCCACGGTCCTCTCTATTACTACATCTACATAGCGTAAGCAACGATACTCCAAGCGATTGCAATATTACACTTTAAAGAACATGTACCGATGCCCAGTCTTGAAACATGTCATCGCCTCGTCGACGGCCCTGCCTGCGCGTCGACCTCTTCGTCAACCACGTTGTCAACCTCCTGTGAAGGCACGACGTCCACCATCTCAAGGTCCTCGACCTCCAAAAACATATCCGGGAAGAGGACTTCCAGCATTTGTTGTGAAGCAGCGATCTGTCCATCGCGATCAGGTCGCTGAACCTTCAACCAGTATATGTTGACTGTAAGGGACTTACAAAATCGCCTTTCAACACTTGCTTATCCTTCGTTACACCTTCGACCTTTTCTTGCTCGATAAGAGCGGAGGCGGCAAGATTGACTGGTGCACTAGCATTGGCTGTGGTGTAAAGTGACGTGCCTTTCCGCGCCGCGATGTCGAGGATGTTCTTCTCGACGGTACCTAAAAGTAGGTGAGTGTATCAGAGGCAGCAGTTGCAGTTGTAAATTCGATGACTCACCGTTTGCATAATAGCAGTATACTTCTGTTTCTTCCGTTTGTCTACCACCAATCCCGAGCTGAGCGTTAGCAGATTTTGTGAGAAGTTCATATATCTGCGTTCTTACCCGCAACGAAGAATTCTAGAAACAGCTTGAAGTTCATAACCGCTATTTACAGTTGGCTAACACAATCGTTTGAGTCTAGGCAATTTTCGAAGGCCGAGGTTGAACCACTCACCTCTACAAACATGATGCGCTTCGCGCATGTCAGAGTCAAGCCAGAGCTTTCCTTGTCGGCATTGAGAAGCAAAACCCTCAGATGAGCTTCACGTTGGAATCTGCTGGCAGCGTTCTGTTTCCCATGGTTGGCGTCAACTCGGATGCACGGGATGCCATTTGTCTCCAGGGCGTGCTCGAGGACTGGGTCATCGAAGGGATCCAAGTCAGTGATTCAGGATTAGTTGCATCGGGATTCTGAGATTCCGCCCACCATGTAAACTGTCTGTAAAGGCGGTGAAGACGATCGACTTTGCACCAGGCTCTTTCTGCTCGATGAGCAGCAGATGCCGGATCAACGTTTGGATCTTGGCGCCGTACTGTTGACCAAAGCTTTCCACTTTCCCGAGTTCTTCCAGGGTCGACGGCGGGATGACGTTGTACTCGATGGCGCGGCGATTCGTGGGCGCGTTCCTGTCGTCCTGTAGTACAGGCTTTTGTGCACCATCAGTCGAACTGGCGAAGGTGATGCGGTGGCTAGAGTCGTCGTCAATCTGCTGGCGACAGGCTTCAGGGAAAGGATCAATTCAGGTGGTCCTGATTCAGGAAGGAGAGAGAGGGTTCGTACAACAGCACCGGTTTCCGTTCGGTTTCTTCTTCCACGCACGTAGGCAGTCTGCGCAGAACAAATGCCCGCATGCCAAAAGGATTCCTGTATCAAAGTCGCAGTTGCAGATCCCACATTCTCGGGCTTCCTCGTTGGCTTCGTCCTTGGAGCTGTTCTGCATGTATTCCAAGAACCGGTGCCGAGCTCCGTTGACCCTCGTCGAATTCTCGAGAGCTCCAATTTCTGCGATGATGTCTTCCGTGGCGGTTTTGTGCGTCTTTTCGCCAAGATTGAACTCCATAACTGTATCGCTCAATTCCTGCAGCTGCCTGTGTCGTGAAGAAAAAAGCGGTTAGATCAGCTGGCGACAGATCGACTATGCAGTCATTCGTACCTAAAGTAGGAGATCCTAGAGTTGAATGCGGTACGAAACGGAGCTTGCTCGTTGGCTAGTCGGTCTGTAAAGATGACTTGAAGTGCAACACGTGAGCATGATAAGCCTGGCAACAACTGATGTTGCTCACTCTGCTGAGCTATGATACGACGGAGGCGGAGGGATTCTCCTTTCGCGATTTGGACCTCTTGATCTTTACCAGTAAGGTTGTTCAAGTCGACCATGATAGACTGAGAGCCGAATGGGCAAGCAACTATCAGACATTGCAGAGTCAAAGAGTAAGGTACGATAAGATGTCCAAACCTTTAAAGCACGTTTCGATATGTGACCAGTGCGACACTCCTTCCGCTTTGCCTTCAGTGTATTTTTCGTAGCAGCGTTCGCTTCATCGTCCAACTCCATGATCTCGGCGGCGACCTCATCTTGTAGCGCAGCAGCAGCGCGAGCAGCGGCCTTTGTATGTCGCAGTTTGGTTTCACGTGCGTCGTGAGCGGCCAAAGCTGTACGCTGTCGTGGTCCACGTAAGAGAGTGGCGAGACATGGTATAACCTGCAAGACCTTACCTCAAGTGTCAACACCTCCCGTCGATCGGCTAGTAAAGCCGCATATTCTTGCAAGTAGCATTCAGCTTCAGCTTGAGTCTCCAAGGCACGCTGGTACTCTTGTCCATCGGCGTCATCTCCATCTGACACAATCTTCTCCATCAAAAGCTCAAAGATATGTTCTCTCCACTCCCATAAAAGAACGCGCTGCTCCTCGAGGATACCGATGATGTCATCCGCCTCTTGGAAGAGCCTGGCAGTGAGCAAACCCGGCTTTCCAGTCTCGTCGATCATGAGATCATCCTCTGTGATAGTGTTCGATTCGAGGTCCGTACGAAGTTTCATGATGCTTCGAGTAGCCGCATCGGAAGTGCCTGGCATTGGAAAATAAAGGTCAGTGCTGCTTCTAATCGCCAACGTAACGTCTCATTCAAACGCGTTTCATACTCTTGAGAAGGGATCGACGAAGCTCCTCGGCGTGACCGTACGACTCTGCTTCCTCGTCGGTTTTCCGCAAATAGTGGTAGATGTCTCCTAGAGAGAACTCAACTCTGTGTAACACTACTTGTACGTCCCTCAGGCGGTTCGACATAACGGACCGTTTGTGTCTGTGAGCATCCCCCTCAGCACTGGCTGGAAGCTCGTCTGGGGTGGCCTGATCACGGGTGGGAACTGGCGGGGTCTTGTCACGCGCGACCTCCTTGCATTTACCCTTCGATTTAGAGGATCCTCCTACAGTCGGTTCTGGAACGTCCTCGATAGATGCGCCGATCAATGCGTTGGGATCTTGCGAGTTTGCGGCGCTGATTAAAAGGTAGCCTTCTTCATCAATCTCCCGCATGGCGTCCTCCAATTCTTTGATCATCGCGAGTGTGTCGGTCCGAACGGCGAGCAGGACCTCCAAGGATTTGGCGTAACGTGAGGGCTCAGGGCCTTTCTGCATGAGTAAAGCCCTCGTGATCCTTGCATTGAGCTGTAAAAAAAACCCACAACAGTCAGTTTCAGCGTTTGAAAGCAACATTGCGTTCACAACGATGGGGGGGGGGAGGCTCACCAAACTTCTCCTCTCTGTCATCCAAGCCTGCCAATTCTGCTCCAGCATCGTCTTCAGAACATCCTCCAGAGGCCTGACTGCACCGCCGAGGGCTTTTGGCCCACCGTTCTGACCCCCCAACGCGCCGACTTGAGGATGGATACATGCCTTTCACACAGAATGGTAAGAAGTCGAAAACTCAGGAAAGGGCGGGGATCAACGGTCTCACCATGCGGAGTTTCCGGATGGCAACACGCAGCACACCAGCATCAGGCAGCCAATCATCGTACTGTGCGACGCCTCTAGAATCCAGGCCCAGTTGGCGCAACGAGTCCTCCAGAAGCTGATCATAGAACTAGAGGTAGTTTTCGTTTTCAGGGTCACCGCCTTGAATCCTCCACAAACAAAAACGTACATGCTGCTCAATCATACCCAACGAGATCGGTACCAAATAACGCGTCTGCTTGGGTATATCCAGCCCTTCAGCATGGGCTTTATGCGTGCGAATCGCGTAACGATTGAAAAGCTCGACAAATGCGGGATAGAAACCGGGTCGCAGTAGACGCTGCCAAGCTTTGTCTCGAGCAAGGAGGCCTTTCTCGACCCGGAGGAAGCGGAGAGGACCTATAAGATCTTGCACGTGGGCTTTGGTAGGCGTTCCTGAGACGGCGAAGGAAGATCGACGAGGTATCATGGACACCATCTCACTGTATATCCAAAACGTATAAGTCAGTCGTTTGCGTGGATCAAAAAGGACACGATGTGATTTGGGAAAAGCTTACGCGGCTTTTCCTCCGCCGACCAGTTGCACCTCATCCATCAGGACCCTTTGCCATCTGACGAGCAAAAACCAAACCAGCTCAAAATTATATCTAGTCCATGGGTCTCTGGCAGCGAGAAACACGTACTCAACAAGGATCAAAGGACTCCTAAACCGCTCATCGTCTGTCTGATACGTCGCGATTTCCCTCCTTGGCCGTTTCACAGGCGCCCGAGCGATATTCAACTCCTTGGTCAAGACGTTATACGTCGTCAACACGACGTCAAACTGTGCCGCATAGACCTTCCAGTCAGTCGGTGGCTTTCCTTTCGCTTCCTCCTCTTGCTTCTGGATCTTCTTCGAGCGAGACCTTGTACTGCCAATTGACGTGGAGGCCTTCTTCGATGATACCGAGGCTGCCACGGTTTGTTGCATGTGCTTGATAAGCGTGGCGGTAGTGCCTTCGTAGATGAGGACGTTCAGGGTAGGGGCGTGCTTCTGAATTTCGTCTGCCCATTGTTTTAGTAGGATGGGAGGCGTAACGACGAGGGTTCCCTGCGACGTTGAATAGTGATGTTCGTTGAGAATAGATAATGCAATCGCACCATATGAGATATTACCTTTATTGGCGCGACCTCCACCTCTGTTTGTGGACACCACCATGGGATTCCGAGTCCATCTGGCGAGGGTGTATTCAACAAGATAAGCGAGATGCTCTCTACCGTTTTACCTATCGCCGTTGAGAACAACATCAGCAAGCAAAGTCGTCAGGCGACATAAAAAACAAAAGTGACCGACCAAGTCCTGGCTCTTCAGCCAATATCCCTCCAGCGACGAAGTCCTCGGACGGACGCACATCCGCAAGTTCGCCCGTGACCGTGTTCATCCACCAGAACGCCTCTCGACGCTTCCCATTCCGCGAATCCGTGGCCGCTGGCATGGGTATCTCCACCCAAAACAGCGGAAGCGGCACATCGTCCTCTTCCTTCGCTTCGAAATCTACGATTGCGCCCTTTGCATTCACGGTCTTCCCTTCGCGCTCAAGCATCCATAACACGCTCCTCCGCTGGAAGGGCATGAGCGTAGAGACGAGTCCTTTGACTTTAAGGTGGTGAACGGCCGCCGCATTTGGAGCCGGTTGCATGCACGCATAAAATTTGGTAATGTCGGTCTCCGAGTTGGTGGCATTATCGAACTCGAAGGGATAGAGGTGGTGTAGGAGTCGTCTTTGGGCTTCGAGAATATTCTCAGAGTCGAAAGATGGGCGGGAGAAGGCTTTCGGTCCCTGAATCAAGACTTGGATCTCTAGTCGAAAGCGGTATGGGAGGATGCCCTGTGCGGTTGGGTCATGACCGTTCACGGGTCGGTACTCCAGCGTGAGGTTAGCATCGATGTGTACTCTGCCGTCCGCGTACAGGTCCACCACACCATCTAAGACGTTTTCGAGCGCGTGATGAAAGCCGTGGTTCTCGAGATTCACAGTATCCGAGGTGATGGGCGGCACAGCGAAAAGACGTTGTTGCCAAGCCCATGCAAGGTCAAATGGTTCCCCTGAAGATCTCTTCACCGCAGAGACAAATATCCTCCCTAAGCTCGACTCTTTGACGAGACAGACGCGTCCAACGTTGATGATGGCGCGATCGTGTCCATTGGCAATATGAATGAAAGCGTCGAGGAGCCCAGCCTCCTGTGCGGGCAGCCCATACATCTTGCCGTCTCTCTCATCATTAGGGTCTTCGTATCGTCTAATGCATTGAATGTCGAAGGTATGCGTAAAGACAGGGTATCGCGTCGTCTCTTGCTGCTCAGCGCTAAGAGGTGCATCGCTCTGACCGTTGTCCTCCAGCTTGGGGCGTTTTGCAGGGGCGCCTGCGTCACTTTCCCCCCTAGGACGTTTTCCGCCCATATTTACTTCACTGATTTCAATGTCGCTGTTGTCGTCATTCTGCAGCGGGGGTTGCCGTCGAACGACATACTCTAGTGCACGGATGTTGATGAATTGCTGCGTCCTGTTCAATCCCCAGCGGTCTGCGGGCCCCAGCTGAGAAACGTTGAGATCAGTTTGTGAGGATGTTTGGAGCATGGTGCACAGCCGGGAGTGGGCGTGTCTGGGCGTGGTTTACAGTCGCTTTTTATTCGTTGCAGATTGGACCAGGGTGACGGTTCCGATTACAATTGTGGCGTAATCATCAATGACTCATTCCACTCACCCATGTCTACACACACTTATGAATGCCACGATGCTAAGGAGAGGAAATATGACTGGTCACTTTTAGCTAACGGGATACACGAACAAGGGAACGCAGCCGACCGCGCAACAGGCTAGATCTCGCAGGGCAACGACGAACCCACCCTGACATTGGGGATTCATACACCAACGCTTTGGACGAATCTTCGGGCCCGACACTGGTCAATATGGGCGCATTGCAGCCCATCATCTGCATGAGGAACTCTCACGTGAAGCAGTGAACGGAACTATTCTTACTATTCCAGGATGCTGGGTGAGTATGCATATTTTGATAACAAGATACTGATTTCGTCAATAAGCCTCGTAACCTTGGGTTTATGCAACAATATAAATGTTCTCTTCAGACCAGCTTAAGTTGGATTATTGAGATATCGTGCAACG
>WSTV01000231.1:20824-30897 GCA_019632285.1 Tulasnella sp. 332
TATGGGGCTTCACTTTCCGTGCATTTCGACTGGTCCAGGTTGTCGAACGTCAATGGAGTGGTTTAGAGCACTCGCCTGCATACGATATCGGGCAGCGGTATATAAAAGTGTAATTTAGGCTGCCGACCGGCCGAAGTCTGCCTGCGGGAGGTTGGTGCAGACACACGACAATACTTGATGGACCGTGGCCATTTCGGGCCGCAGCCCGGCTAACTCGTCCGCACACATCGTGAGAGAATCTACCTTACAGGAGCAGTCGTGAGAGGACTTGGTTATGCTATTGAAATCGGGTATTCTCGCCCAGTTGCTATCAAGGGGTAATTCGCTTCTCAACCTTCTCCTTCCAAGAACATGAAGAACGTCAGCCAGTCCAACAACGGAAACAGAGATATGCGTGCAAATGCCAAGATAAGCGATTAATTCACAGTCAACATGAAAATTCAAGTTACAGATATCTGAAGTCGAACTTTATCCAACCATGAACTCTCAATGTCCAGAAGAAGTATGGATACCTAGAGATAAATCTAGATAAAGTCGTTGCACCTCTACTCCCTCCTGAACTTTGACCCACTCTTCGTGAACCAGGTTGTACTGATAGGCGCGCACCTTCAAAGCAAATCTGTCTACCGGGCCATTATTGTCTACCAGTATCCAGGCTCTCGCTGTCCATCGCGCAGAGCAGAGGTGGGGTGACGTCTTTGACACCATTTTTATCTCTTCAACGGGGAATTCTCCGTCTCCATCATCGCCCGGGACGGTCACATCAATACGCCGAAGATGAGGAAAGCCCCGGAGCGCATACGCCATCTAGTCATTGGATGGTGCAGTAAGTGTATATCAAAGTCCTGAAGGGACAATGTAGACTCACGTTTGGGTGCGGTCTATGGGTAGTCGACGACGAACTGTGGATCCTGATTTGTTGGATGTTGGGAGTGTGAACCCGGAGAAGATCCGTGAGCTCTACGACGCCTTGCAGCGTGAGTTGACATGGGAAAAGCCCTCCGTCCAGATCGGCTGTGATGAGGTTTCTCAACCGAGGTAGGATGAGCATAATATCGCTTTTCTGTAGGTTATGATCCTCCCAGAAGATAGTCCGAAAGGTCCGTACAAGTTGAGCCAAATCCATATTCTGGGATAGCGTGCGACACAGTCTGAAGCTGCGCCCCCTGTGGACGTTATAAGGCCAGCGCCCCACCTTCTTGGCGGGTAGCGCATGCTCATCGATCGATCGCAGAGCACAAGGATCCACGTAGAGGTGAACGATAGCAATAAGATACAGCGCTTTGTTTGCGCGGCATATTCTTGTGAGGGTCAACCGCGAGCAGTCCTGTAAGATGAGATCCAGAACTTCGTTGGGCAGATGTTTGTAAGCCGCTCGGGAATGTCGTGACTAAGAGATATAGTGTTAAGATTAAAAATCAGACAGACAGGGAATTTATTCAGTTGCATCATTAAGAGTAATCATCTCACCCTAAAACCCTTCAAACCTCTGGTCGTACGACTCCAAACCTGTAAGAGCATGCGGGATAGTAGCCGTCGCGAGCGTTTCAGGATGCGATTCACACCTTAACCAATCAAGTAGCTTGATAAGCAAGTCGCAAAGGTCACACATCTTAAGTATTTTCAGGCTTAATAGGCTTACCACAGGGTGGTGTGGTCGGAGCTGATCTCTGATCAGTGAGAGTGAGAATCAACGTTTGCGCGGCTTTGCACGACGATCCTTCGACTTTCCCGCAATACAAATGTTGTGGCAAGCAAGGAAACTGCTAGGTTACTGCTCGTGTGTGTTCTCACCTCACACTGCACATATCTTTTCTAGCTCACGTACATATGGAGGTACTAACTCGGAAATCAAGTCATTCAAGTCAAAGGTGGATATCTGTCATCGACGCACACCTAGGCTGGGTCCATTACACACGGTGGACAGTCACTTGCTTGCAATGCAGGTGGTATAGTAAGGAGGTAAACATGGAAAGTATTGTAAACGAGAAGGCGAATGGAAGGGCCGTGTCAAAAGGGAAGGTATACAAATACGTACAACGCAGACGCCCGCTTGCTACGTCAGCAGACTCGCTCAGATGGTGCGGAACGACCATGCTCCTTCATCCGGGTAATAAATGTAAATCTTCAGCCTGGGATTTCCGTTAATTGTGTTAATCCAGCACTTCCAGTGAACAGATTGTAGGGCTGGACAAAACTCTCCGATTACTTGGACAAACTCCCGCGCCATCTCGGTGTCCAAGCCAGTGGTGAGATAAACTGTTAGGTCGAGGATTTTTAGGTCTGAGAGCCTAGGCACAGAGGTGAGCTTCGAAACGAATGAGTGAGTAAGGCATACATATGGGCAAGTAAAGAGAGCACACCTCTGGGTTGACGATATCTCCTGCCGGGTGATCGATTATAATCTTCGATACTTTGGGAGCGTATTCGTACATGAGACTGAAAACCTCGTGGAGCGACTGCAGCGGTACGGTGGTCTCGTACTGAAGCACCGATGATTGTGGGAGGATGAATTTCGCAATTTCGAGGAATGATGTGAGTTTTTCTAGCTTTGGTAGGTAGATGCTGGGGAAATGATCGAGTTTGATGCGTACACCTCTTAGCTCGAGGATACGGATATCTAGTTGGCGTCCTAGCCAACCCGCGAAAGATTGAGGAAGTTGGCAAACATCGATAGATAGGTGCTGAAGCTTAAAAGAGGCGCAGAGGGTTATAAATGGATAAGGTAGAGTTTCCAGAGTTGCTGCAACCATATGCTTGAGGTGTGGTGCGACAAGCTTGGTATCTGTCAAGTGATGGCTCCAGAACACAGTACGAAAGCTTTTCACGAGTTTGGCTAGATCCGGGTTGGAAGTAATAGTTTTGAATAAGTGATCGCTCCGGTTATAGAGCAGGAGATGATATTCCGAGGGCTTGGGGTTATCGTCTCGTGGTGAGCCTATATCCACGCAGTCACGGGTGAAGGGATCGGCGTAGAGGTGGGCAACAGCGATGAGATAGACGCCTCTGCTGACTAGACAGCAATTGCAGAGGGTAAATCTTGAGCAATATTTAATGATGAGATCTAAGACTTCGTTTGGGAATATAATAGGTTGAGGGGGTTTATCTTCGGAGCCGCTGGAACCAGGTCGAGTCAGTATCGACTGGTATTCCGGATGACCAATAGAGTCCGTACTTTGAAATACCAACCCCCGTTATTCTCATACCTATCAGGGTCTCCATCGACAACACTGGCCTCGTTTCGGTTACGATTTCGGGTGCGTCTGAAGTGGATTGGTATGTCGCAACACGGGAACCTGAGGTATTGTCACGGCCGTCTCTCGCTTTGCAACCTATAATGTTCTTGCGGATTCCTGACCGACATATGGTGGCAGCGATGGGGCTTTTACGTATCCATTGAGCCTGGCTGAAAGATGTACGCGCGCTAAGTTGCATTTAAACACAATCAGGGCTCGCGGGCGTCGGTCGTCTAGATCCTCTCTGCTTTGCCCCTTTATTTGAGTCTTTTGAGAGGATAGATCAGTGTTGAAAATGACAATGACTCTGGTTCGTTCACGGCTGGTTCTGCGCCTTTCGCCACCTTTCTCGGAAGCCTTCGAAGAGGATTTGCTATTAGATCAAGATGTCATCAGGAATTGAGAAAGTCTAGGGATCGGCGGTGGTGTTTTCTTGAGTGCTAGAATATCAAGGATGTGGGTGGAGTTATCATAGATCTGGCCACTCGCCCTCAGCAGACAAGCATGAAAGTACCGATGTGGGATTCAAGTACCCATTATAAAGAAAGGTAGAAGAGTACATCAGCTATACTCGGGTTCCCCCGTCGCACAGACCATGATACTTGGTAGGCCTATTCCAACACTAGTTTGTAATCCAAGTGATAGTCGCAGCAGGCATGGCATGAGAAAGATCTTGGGGCGAGTGTCGCTGAGCGATTGGAAGAACGACGTCAATAAGAGCATATGATGAAAATACAACAAACGCCACTCGCCTGTTGTACTCATGATCTCATTGGAGAGTGTGTGTTATGTCCATATTCCTTCCACCAGGTGATAAACGTAGACCTTTTGATTAGCCGATCCGTCAGAGTTTTTGCACCAGCATTTCCAGTGAATAGATCGTAGCGCTGGGCAGGACCTCCCTATTACTTGGGCAATATTCTGAGCCGTCTCTGTGTCCAAGTCAACACGGTACATTTTCAACTCGAGGGCTCGCAAGTGCGTGAGCTCAGGTAGCGAAGTGAACTAAAGAGAAATATACGTGTAAGTGACACGCATATACAGACAAATGAGGGAGTACCTTGGGTTTAGGGATAAGCCCAGTTGTAAGATCTATTTTAATCTCAGTGATTTTGGGAGCGTGATCATGTAGAAGGTCGAAAACCTTGGGGAGCGACCGCAGCGTTATCCTGGTCTGGTACTGAAGGACCGGTGATTGCGAGAGGATGGATTTCGCAGTTTCGGGGGGTGAGGAGAGTGCTTCTAACTTCGGGAGGTAGACGCTGGGGCAACAATCGGGTTCGAAGTGAACACCTTTCAGCTCGAGGACGCGGATATCTCGTTGACCTGCCAGCCAGTGCGCGAAGGTTTGAGGTAGCTTGCACTCTTCGACGTATAGATTTTGTAGCTTGGTAGAGGGGCAGAGGGTTAGGAATGGGTAAGGGCGAGTTTCCAAGTTTGCTGTGATAATGTGTGTGAGGCGAGGCACGATGAGTTCTGTATTTATAGGATGGCGCCAGAAGGTGACACGGAAGGTTTTCACTAGCTTGGCGAGATCGGGGTTGGATACAATAATATCGCGAAGCTGATCACTCCGGTACCTGAATTCGAGGGGATAATCGACGGCTCCCCACTCATTTTCCAGTAGGGTGCCGATATCGACGTCGTCCAGAGTGAAGGGATCCGAGTACAGATAGGCGACAGCAATACGATAAACGTTCCTGTTGACGAGACAACAGTTGAAGAGCGTGAATCTTGAGCAAAATTTAACGATACGATCTAGGATTTCGTTTGGGAATATAACAGACTGGAGGGCTAGGTCTTTAGAGCCACTGGAATTGAGTCGGGTTAGCGCCGTGGTGTATATCGGTCAACCGAAAGTGCTCCCACCTCGAGTTATCGACCCCTGCCGCTCTAGTAGCTGTTGAGACCTTACTAGGTTCCCCTGCACGAACTGCATCGTCTTCCATCATTCAGATGAGGATAAGTGGTGGTAACGAAGATAGAGCTGCGCTAACGGAGATAGAGCAGCCTGTCAGGTACAAACCGGTAATCTAGTGTATTGTCACCGCCGCGGGTGAGGTTCCGTTCCCGTCGGTATGAGCACTGTGTCTAGGGGTCTCGGGTGGTGTGTACCAAGGTAGAGCGGTCGTGAATAGGATCGCAAAGTCTAAAGTTGCAAGTAAGAGCATCATTATGACGAAAAGTTGAGGTGAATAAGTGGGGCACAAAGTAGCGAATGCACACGTATACCCCACGTCGCCTTTCAGCCAGATATGACTTTTCGGGCGTAGCATCTTCTTCTCTCATAATGTTTGAACATATGGTTCGGGATGAAGTCGGTTGCAACGGGAGACTAGATAGTGCCGGGAAAACGGGTTCGGAAATGGTGTTTCGGACTGCCAACTGCCAATAGCGAAGGGCAACAAAAGAAAGTGAGGATACTCACTGATCAACCATATCAGCGCCTTCTTTGAACTATAATCGCGTGATGAGATATCACCTGTGGTCGATACACTCGAACGCTTAGCAAGCTACAATGAAGTGATGTTAGTGAACACTTTAAATTGTAGAATCGAATGTGAACTGAGCGTAAGGGGGTCCCGGGACAGGCTGCGGATGGCGTTTGGTGACCCATGTGATGGTAAATGCATGCATGCGACACCAGTGGAGTGCAGAGTGGGATCCAATTGTTGGCAACTCCCCACGGAAGGCCTCAACGCAGATGGAGAGAATCATTGCCCTCTGAGAAACTCACGGACCTCTGGCTTCCAACGGGACGAAGAGCGCGTGGCCGCAATCCACTCGACCCGCCTGGAATACTCAACACTGGGACAAGATGGATCGGCTTCAGGACGTTGCTGCGCAGTCAACTTGCCGAAGCGAGTGCCTCAGCAGCCCTCGTATTCCAAGGAACGACCGCGTAAGGAGGGTAGACATGTCAAAGAATGTGGGGAGGAGAAAAACGGGAAGAAAAGGATCTAGACACAAGCACGGGACAGTGCCATTATATAGACAGAGAATTCAATTGGGCCTCATGATTCCTCTCGGAGCTAGCTCTTGCTGTCCAGTCTGGAAGTGGTACTTGTTGCGGAACGATGTTGGTCTAAACTGAAACGCAGTACCAGTACGATTTGCACCATCACGCCTGTTGAGACTGCAAAGGTCAAACAGAGCGGGGGACCGCAAGCATGTCCAAGCAGTTAGAGCACAGGTCTTCAACAGGATGACAAGCTTCGATGATGTGGTGGCTTTCATGGTCGAAAAGCTAAACATTTGTTCTGCTTTCAATTGCACGATCTCTTCCCACGTCAACTCGGAAACCTGCTCTACTCAGATCGGCTGCGACATCAGTGGGACAACGTTATAGCACACCGAATTGACCATCTATTGGCGCTAAATCGGCCCTCCTTCAACGTCAGCCCCATAGACTGCCCAAGCTTCCGCATGTAATTACTTCGAGGCTCTCAACACCTCAGATTAATGTATGGGCTGCAGCCCCATACAACACTAATATTACAACATTGATATTCAATTGCTCGTCTCTGTGGCCGTTCGATTTTTGCCTCACTTGAAGCTGAAACGGCTTGTGAAGTCCCAGATCGACAAGCCTGTTGTCCACACTCATGATTGCACATGCTCTACTTTCGGCACTGCCTCGCATCCCCCGATACTCCCTTGACTTTACTAGTCACGAAAGAAATCGGCGCGTACGGCTTACTTATTTTCACATGGGTCTTCCTCACTCGACATGTCGTCTCTCTTCCCAACTCATCGCATATACATGGGCAAGCTTCCAATTGTTTCTGCGCTCAAGAACATCTTTCTCATTTCTTGGTCACATACAACACACTCTCCCTATACCCCTATTCATTTTGGACGATCTTAATACTCATGCCGAACTGGAAGAAGGTCGTGAGCCTGAAGCGGGCTGAGCGAGCAGCGCGCCTGAAAACACTAATGACGACATCAGCCGTTGCGTGTGAGAAAAGCGACGTTGGCGGGAAGGTTCTTCCCCCAGCCCACGAACTTATACAGGCCAATGGTGAGCGAGGCTGCCCACTTGCGAGGCTGAGGGATGTTCTGAATTAGTTTTTCGTTCTTGCTTCCAGCTTCTCAGATCGTCCAACACATTAAGAACGGTGATCCTGGCTGGACCGCAGAACGTGTTCTCCTTGCCTTCGCACGACAGGCTGTACGGGCACATGAGGCTACCAACTGCTTGACCGAAGGTATGAATTCTTACCAGTGTGATACGGCTTGATTAGAGAAGGACGGGGATGGGCTCAAGATAGATATATTTATCTTGCAGTTATGTTCGAGGAAGCCCTGCAAGAGGCTAGAACGTTGGACCGAGACTTCGCGCGAACGAAGACCATCAAAGGTCCACTTCATGGTGTACCGGTCAGCTTCAAGGATTTATGTCAGTCGTGCACTATCGAATTTCCTCATCGACTCTCCCCTGCCCCCAAGTCTTAGCACTAACTTTTGTGATTATTTAAGACAAGATTAAAGGATATGACTATTCAGTTGGCTTTACGAGGTACCTGCGTAATTTGAGGAGGCACGTGCTAGGGATGGAGTGAAATGATCATTTATTTTGATAGGTTCTGTGGCAAGCCCTCTGACGAGGACGGAGAGGTAGTGACAGTCTCTCAAACTAATTATAGCTATAGTAACACTCATTTTCTTGGCTTCTGCCTTCAAGCTAGTCTCGCAAGTCCGAGCTGCGGGGGGAATTCCCTTCGTCAAGACCAATGTGCCGCAGGTGCGCCTGGGCTTCGGTTTTCATCGCTTCCCTTTCATCACAGGCACTGATATTCGAACTATTTCAACTAAAAATAAACGAAAAAGACAATGCTCACCTTTGAATGTCAGAATCCTGTATTCGGACGAACCGTGAATCCATGGAGCCCTGCGCATACCTCTGGTGGGTCATCTGGCGGTGAAGGAGCGCTTCTAGCATGCGACGGATCCGCTCTTGGCTTCGGCTCTGATATTGGTGGAAGGTAAAACACTTCACGTTGTATATGACAGCTGAGGCCTTCCTGAACGATGGCTTTTCCCATATCAATATCAGTCTTCGAATACCGACATCATACTGCGGTGTCTACTCTATGAAACCCGGGCACTCCCGCACGTCGATCCGCGGCAGTCGAGAGCTGGCTTCGGGCTTTGAGGGCATCCGACTTTGTATGGGACCTATGGGAAGATCGGTTGATGACATCGAGCTCGCGTGCCGCCTGATCTTCGGTCAATCGACCAAACTAGACATATGGCTCCCTCCACTCCCGTACAAGGATGTCATACTCCCGAAGAAGTTAAAATTTGGATACTATAAATCGGGTACGTATCAACCACTTATCGAGTTTCGTATGCGGAATGTTGACGCTTCGTACACGCGCAGATGCTCTCGTTAGAGCCTCCCCTGCCGTTCAGCGGGCTGTTCAGGAGACGGTCGATGCATTGCAAAAACAGGGTCACGAATGTGTCGAGTTCGTCGTACCAGATATGATGGAGGCCATCAAGATCTTCATGGGCTTGATATCGGCGGACAAGTTCAAGATGATGTTCTCCCACCTTGGGAAGGATCCAAGGGTAATTAAAATTCCACTTGCACACCTGTATCTCCCTCATCTGGAATCTACGAACTCCTTTAGGATCCCTCACTGCTCATGGCAGCTGTTGGACCGTCCCTACCTGGTTCGTCGTCATAGCTCCCGTAACATTCGTTGAAGGATATATTATCGATCTGTTTGTAATTTCTATAGGCTTCTTACGACATTTCGTGGCATGGGGTATACGAGCCGCGGGGAAGGATCCAGTTATGTCCGAGTTGGTTCTGAACTTCCGGGGCCGCAGCGCTGGAGATTATGTTGCCTTGGCCGGAAAGCGTGACGAATATTGTCAGCGCTTCGTTAAAGAGGTATTTGGGCATCTCGATATCAGTCTATCCAAAGAGAGGCCCTGATCTCGCGATTCGTAGGTATGGGACGCCAACGGATTCGATGGGATCATCTGTCCAGTGCAAGCAATGCCTTCAGTGCCACATGGGTATGTAGTCACGCCTCAACTCCGAGCAGCTGAACTAATCTTGATTTTTGTGCACATCATTAGCGCCGCGAACGATGCTGGAACACTTCCCGCGACCACGAGCTTGTACAACCTTGCGGACCATCCAATCGGGATCGTCCCCGTCATCCGCGTCGACAAAACAAGAGATCAACTTGACAAAGCCTGGGAGGAGTCGGGCGAAAAGGGCTCTCCGATGGTATACAACAGGTTATACGAGGGGAAGAAACCATATTACGATGCGACAGCGATGCATGGCATTCCTGTGGGCGTGCAGATCGTTGGGAGGCACTGGGAGGATGAGAAAGTCATCAAGATGATGCGGGTTGTGGATCACGCTCTAGGTGTGCGAGGATTTGGACCCGGGACCTGGAGTTCGGCACAGGGGGTGAAGCTGGAAGAGTAAGAGATCTCTGTCCTTTTGTCTTTCCTTCTTCATCAGGCTTCTTCTCCGGAGCGGACTTGTGTTTCACTACCCTAATTTCTGCATTAAATAGCTACAGTCGATACTAATGTAATTTTGCCTCCATATCTTTGCGTATCGTACAAATATATATGTTCTGAAGCCTTGTCCCGAGGCCGGCGCTTACGGCCATCGGGCTTGACAGGTGACCCTGTTCATACATCTTGACGTGGACCGCAGCTACGCCCAACTACTTCCCATATCCATCATTTTACAAACGCCCCATCACGACAGTATTTTATCGTTCTTGAAGTAGAAGCTACATATGAATGTACTCTCTCATCGAGCATTGGCCGTCCCCGAAGTCTCACGCCGCATTTTCA
>WSTV01000232.1:0-43599 GCA_019632285.1 Tulasnella sp. 332
ATTGCCCCTCTTATTTCTATCATACTTGTTGGGAACTGCTACCTTGGGTCCCTTGGGTGGGAGGTGAGCGACTTGTTGGGTGGTGATAGATGGTCCTGGTGTTGCCAGAGTTGCAGTAAACGTGTATAGTATGTGCATTGTGGGGATTGGGATGTTTGGGGCGACTGCAGCTGGCCCAGTCATATTGTTTACATTAGTGGTTAGTGTCACAACCACTGTCAAGACAGATCCGCTAAGTACAATATTAAACTCTACTTTCCCATGGTCTCTTCCTTTATAATCACATCGCTGTTCCCATGGTCTCTTCCTTTATAATCACATTCCCATTCCCACGGTCTCTTCTTTTATTATCACTTCTCCGTTTCTCAAGGTTCATTCTATGTTCCGATTGTAGAAGCTGTGCGCCTGACTCAGACGATGCGCAGCCTCAACAGAATGTTCTCCTTTGTTCTTTAATTGTAAACAAACACTGCCTTATGTAAAGTCTGAGTATAAGTAGTTAGGAAGTGAGGAGGCTTGTTCCTCACTTCGCCTCTTGTTCATCCCTCTGAATAAGAGTCTCTCCTCTCTGCCTAAATCATTGTGCGCTGTCTGCACGCCCTGTCCCCTGTCCCTCGTCCATATCACAAGTCATACACTGTACCCTTGATCCCCGGCCCCTTGACATTGTAACCTGCACATCCACAAGTCCCCACATCCCACATTCTCAACATCAACTACCTTCATCTACAACAAAGGTTGCTACAGTTAGCATTTGTAGTTGTGTGGCAAGCACTGCTAAAGGAAGATCATTCATGATGTCATTATAGGCTTGGATTCAACTTATGACATCAGGAGTGGAGCTAATCATTCATAGAATATTCTAGAAGGAATCAGTCAGCATTTCAGTCATTTAGAAGCATGGCTCCATCAGAGTTAGCTGAGCACCACTGGCTCCACAAACCACCTCCTATGAAGCCATGATTATAGCATGACATCATTCATAGATATTCATGTATAAATAGGAGTGGACTCTCAGTAGGAGGCTCCCCATCACAATAACTTGGTGTAATAGTTCTTCAAACTATGCAGAGCCAGTTCTTAGCAAGAGAGTACCCCTAGGCTTTGCCTTAGTGAAAACTTAGATTAGTCTCTGAAGAACTAATCTTACACCACCTGGTCAATTGGTCAAAGGTGGTGTGTGTGAAGTGAATCTGGGTTTAAACTCCTAGTTTGACATATAAGTAGGTGGGTTGGATGTTGCAGTCGATGTGGATCAACCTTGCTAGTTGCTGTCTGTCACAAATAGAGGACTAGAGTATTGCTGGACGATGGTGAGGATGATGGTGAGCACTCAAAGCTCAGATGGAGATGACAAGGGAAATGTATAAGAGACATCGAGGATCACTAGGAGCTCAACGACAATGAGTGGAGATAGGGGAGGAGGAGTACAGAGGAGGAAATGATACAAGACGTTGCATAAGGAATAAGTCCTCTACGCCTACCAGTATATATATGTTACAGGAGTGGAGGATTACAAACATGACACAAGTACACTGCGCAGCAGTGTGGGAGAACACATGGAGTAGAAGTGCAGGGCAGTGACAAGTGACCTCCTATGTGAGAGAAGAGAAGAGTCTTAAGTGAGGGAAGCATTACCAAGCAAGACACATGATCAGAAGATAGTCCAAGGTTAAACCAAGAATAGTCTGAAGTCTGTAGTCCATGAGATAATAGAATGTGACCATAGAGATAGAGGTCATGTCCATTTAGACTTGAAGCAGGACGAAGTTGTGATACTGTCATTTAGAAAAGTAGGGGGTCACTACTTTTGGGTATGGGTGATGCTCTTGTATTACCCAGCTTCCAGGTAGTGCCCTTTTGACTCATTCTAGGTCTTCATGCTCAACACCAAAGGCGATAACTTGGTTGGTGTATGTCAGGTAGTTTGCCTTAGTGCCCAGTTTCACCCAGTTTCACCCAGCATAGCATTCAAACAATAGACATTCCCACAGACAGAAGGTATCCACATGACAATGTAAAGCAGTCTACCGTAAGTGCCTGGTCGAGCACTCAAACAATAGACATTCCCACAGTTGGAGATCAACTGCATTACTCCTCACAGAAAGGAGATAATTCATGATATCATTATAGACTAGGTCTAATTTATGATATCATAAATGGAGCTAGATAGTTGTAGAACATTCCAGAAGGAATCAGTCAGCATTGTAGTCATTTAGAAGCATGGCTCCATTAAAGAAGGTGGTCAAGCACCACTTGTTTCAGAAACCACCTCCTTTATAACCATGGAAGTATCATGACATCATTGGTAGATATTCATGTATAAATAGGAGGGGACTCTCAGTAGGAGGCTCCCCATTGCAATCATCTTGTATACAAGTTCTTCAATCCAATCCAGCTCTTAAGCCCTTAGCCCTTATACATCAGACCTATCCCAGTTCTCAAGTAGTGAGTACCCCTAGGTGATACCTCAGTACAACTTTAGATCAGTCAGGAAGAACTGATCTTACAGTGTACTGAACTAGGTTACTGGTGTTAGGTGTATAGAGATTGGGCATTTCCTTGTTCCTTAGATTGTATCAGAGCACTGGCATGAATTTGTTGTGGAGCGATTGTAGGATGCAATGTAATGTCATGAGTAGGCTGAGATAGCTGCTGGACGACATCGAGAAGCACTAGGAGCTTGAGGAGAAGGACAATGAAAATGTATAAGAGACACTAAAGAGCACTAGAAGCTCGATAGTGATAAGAGGAGGGATGAGGGAAAGTGTATAGAGAGGAGTGGATACAAGACATTGTGTGGGGGGTAAGTCCTCAATGCCTACCAGTATATATATGTGTACATGAGTGGAGGATTACCAACATTACATGAGTACACTGTGTAGCGGTGTGGGAGAAGTGTGGGGTGGAAGTGTGGGGCAGTGACAGGTGACCTCCTAAGCGAGAGAAGAGAAGAACAGTAAGCAAGATAAGGCTGACTAAGTGGAACACATGATTAGAAGAGAGTCCAAGTTAAAACCAAAAAGAGTCTGAGGTCTGTGTTTATGGGAAAGTAGGATATGACTGTAGAGGGAGCACCTGTGTTTGAGTTGGACTTAGAGCAATATGAAGTCGTGACATATTTCCCACTATTGGGTCACTCACCCAATCCATGAGAAGTGATCTTGTTCACACTTTAATTCTGCATTTGGTTCTTCATGGAATTCCAGAGTTAAGGGCAAAGTGGTTTGCCTGTGATGCATGTGTCATGTGTTTTGGTGTCACAACTACATCATGCCCAAGTCCAAATCCTAACACAGGCTCTCACCATATGAGCACATCTACTTTCCCATGAGATGGACCTCAGAATCACCTTGGACTTATATCAGATTTATATTGGACTATTTCTAATCATGTGTCTCCCCTTGTCAGCCTTCTCTCGTTTATCCATCTTCTCTTCTCTCGGCTAGGAGGTCACCTGTCACCACCCCACACTTCTACCAATGTGTTCTCCCACACCGCCACGCAGTGTACTCGTGTCAGCTTTGTAATCCTCCACTCCTGTAATCATATATATACTGGTAGGCATAGAGGACTTATTCCTCACACAACATCTTGTATTCCCTCTTCACTTGTATCCTCTCTACCTCCTCTCCACTTTACACTGTTGAGCCCCTAGTGCTCTCCAGCATCTCCTATTCATTCCTCTTTGTCATCTCCATCAAGCTCCTAGTGCTCGCCATCAGCTAAGTCCCCTTCATTGTTATCCAGTGGTATCTCAGCCTTCCATTCATGACATTTGGTCTCAATGAACATGCCCAGTATTAAGAGCAATTGCATATAGTGAAGGCAATACACCTTATAACAATATACTGCCTACAAGTAAATTAGTATAAGTAGTTAGGAAGTGAGGAGGATTGTTCCTCACTTTGCCTCTTGTTCTCTCCCTCTGGAGAATATCATCTCTTGCTCTGTACTTACCCATTAAGTGCTGTCTGCACACTCAGTCCCCTGTCCCTCATACATTACCCTTGCCCCCTGAACCCTGAACCCTGCAACCCTTGACCTTTGACCTTGCACAACTGGCATGTCCATGGGTTCATCTTTTCCCATGTTCTCAACAAACTCTACCCTGTGTCAACCAGAGGTTGCTATATGTTGCATGTTTTAGTCTCGACAGATACATCTGGTATCAAGGGCAATTGCACACAGCAAAGGCAATACACCACATAACAGTAAAACTGTGATAAGTCCAAAATGAGTCTGTTGTCTGCAATATGAGAGAGTAGATATGACAATAGGAAGTTCCTGTGATTGGGTTAGGACTTAGAGCAAGATGAAGTCATGATACAGGGGGATAAGAACAGGAGGTGAAGTGAGGAACATACTTCCTCACTTCCTAACTACTTATACTAAATTACAAAGAGGCTGTGTTTGCTGACACATACAAAGAATATGAAAGACCATCCTAGAATGCTGATCCAATGAGTGATTCAATACAACATGTACTATATTCATAAACAAAACATAGAATATATGGTGGGAATAGAGATGTGACAATAAAAGAAGAGACCATAGGTAATGGAGATGTGATGATAAAGGAAAAGGTCGTGTGAAACGGGCATGTGATAACAAAGAAGAGACCGTAGAAAAGTAGAGTTCGACTGTACTGGGCAATCGCTGTCATGACCACAGTTGTGACAGTCTATATCTGGTGTTCCACTATTGTCAGGGGCCTGCACCCTCAGTTTAATATATCCCCTTTACCAACTAGCTGTCTATGTAATTTTAAGCTATAATGGTGGAGAAGTCACGCACCATGCCCTCCTGATCGGTGTAGTGCATGTGAAGAACCGTTCAAGCAAGGTTCATAAGGACGCAGTCCGCCCTTCCAGTAGTTGGTCGTACGCCTTACCGGCGGCTTAAGAACCCTGTGATCGGGTATGCAACCCGATCGATATCCAGCCGTTTTGCTGGGGGTGGCGGCTCTATCAGTTCCATAAGGGTCCGCAATGTCGAAGCAGTTCATTGACTAGCTTGCGTGAGAAATAGAAAACTTCGCACTCACTCCCACTATCTGTCGTCCAGCAAGCAGCTTTAACACCGCCTTGATGTCTGGATCAGGTCATGGGCCAGGCCTCGTCGGTATACCCTTCGACGCACATTACAATCTCCTGGCACGGTATCTTTCAGACGTGCATGTCAATTGTTCAAACCTATCTTACTAGACCCTCAACCCGATGGTACAATGAAACGCCAGTCGATTGTTAGAAATAAGATGACTCGTTTCAGCCAGCCTATCACCCCATTGCTACTTCCGGCGCGGTCGACCGCCACGAGCTTGTTGAGACGAGCTCGGTCGTCCAATTGGTACGGCAGGTGTATGTCCCAACGAGTCTGAGAAAGTATCCGGCTGGTGACTGGACACCGCTGGACCCGTTGGGACCCGTCCTGCTGACAAGCGTTTCTTAGCTCGCGGTCGCCCTCGTCCGCCTCGTCCACCCCGCGCCTCCAATGCATGCCCGGCAGATATTGATATTGCCTTCGCCTCTCCCAGCATCGATTTCTCCTCCCTAACGCGTGCTTCTTCCATAGACCACCATCGCTCAAAATCCTGCTGCACACGTTGTTCCTCCTCCTCTTCTTGAATCTCCCTAAATGTCTTCTTCACTTTCTTTGGTTCTCGATACTCTTGTTCTTGACGTGGGATGTCTAGAAGGGATGTTACAGTTCCTCGGGGCTCACGCACCGGTGGTACTGACGGTGTACGAGTCCAAGCTTCGCCCCTCTCAGTCTTCTTTTTTGTGACGGGGACATGACCTGTAGAGGTCGACCGAACAGGAGTAATTACGGGGCCGAGACCAGAAATCGGGAGCTGCAACGACGACGATAGAGTTGGCGAAAGTTTCAGCGCTGTAAGTTGATAAGCGTCTAGGTATTTCGCCACCCCCGAAGGAGGATGGCGCGAAGACGAAGGTCGGTGCGATCCAAGCGACCTTTCGAGGATTGCTTCCGCATCGATCGCAGCAATAGACGTGGTAGCTTTCGGAAGGACTCTCCAAGGCGAACCCTTGTCAGCGGATATCATTGCAGAGACACTTTCTAGGTTTTGTAGAGACTTCTGCCTCTGGATATAAGAAGCCTTGGGTGTCCATCGCAGAGCATCGGAGGGGTTGGGAGACGAGTTTGGTACATCGAATCCAATTACACGGGGCGGCGGGGTCGCAGGAACCTTCTCTCGCTCACTCGCCATGATAGCTCGTAAGTCGGATCTGTTGCCAAGGCAAAGTATTAGCCAATACAATGACAATCGGCAGACTGTTGTAATCACATACATCTCCAGAGAACGCGCAAAGCCTTTCCCTTTCCACAGTGTTGCAGGTGATGCGGAGGGGGGCCGTGCAACAACTCGGGCAGCATCATTTTCTGGAACCAACGAGGATGGACCGGATGGAAGAGGCGATCCCTGGGCAGGAGATACAGATAATGGAACAGTTGAAGGGACGCGTCGTGGGTTCGCCGGACTTGTATCCCTTGGTGGGAGTCTAGGAGACGGCTTGATTACGCTCTTTCGAGTGTAGTATAGTAGAGCGACGTCCTGTATTGCCAACCACTCCGCCCATCGATTCAACGCCCCGGTAACCAAGGAGTTTGACCTAGTAACGGGATATTTCTTCATCTGATGGGTCCTGGTGTAAGCGCTCAAATCCTTCAGCACTTCCGGCTGGAGCTCCTCCAGATGACCGCTCTCAACAAATAACTCGAGGTTCATGACCATGTAGTGCTGCAGCGCTTCTACCAGCCGAGTGGCGTGAAGGACGGTAGCATCTCGGAGTAAGGAGCATGCGTTGGTTATGGTGACGTGTCGAAACGCGATACGTGAACACATAAGGACCACTCTGTCCAACAGCAATTCATTCTAGATAGCGAAGAGATGAATATCGTAGAGTAAAATCTTTCCGGAGGGTTTTCACTCACGGCTGCTGCCATGACTGAAAAGACATAATCGAGTAGATCGTCTACCTGGTTGAAAGAACCTACGGATTGTAGATTAGAAATGATTTAGGGACAGCGAAGATAGACCGCTAACCCATTTTATCAAAGATGTCGTTCTCCGTGCCGCAGTATATATACTGAAATACGTAGACCATGTACTTCCACTCGAGGTGTCGCATCGTAACAACTATGGTGCCAGCATCCGTCCAACGATCACGGGTCCAGGTAGGGTCATCGAACAGGGCCGAGAAAAAGGGTGAGCGAGCCCGCAAGACCGTTGAATGACAAGGGACGGAGCAATCTGCCAGCTCCATTACCACATCATGCCCTCCCAAACCTGTCGAACTTCCCGGCTCCTGCACTGCGGAGAACATCCTCGACATGTCCGTCACTAAGCTCGGTGCAGGCTGGACCCTGTACATCCCTTCGAGGGATTTCAAAAGCATACGCAGTTCAAGCATTTCTGCCAACTGGCGTATCTCAGCCAAGACCTCGGCAGGCTTGACCTTCGGATCCAGACCGCGCCATGAATTCTCCGTAGCTGCGCCGATTTGACGATCCCAAACCGCGGCGATGTCGTCGCTATATATGTACTGTATCAATAAGAGCAGCGATAGAGGATGGCATCCGCTAAACGCCAGACATCCGCGACTCTCATATATGTCGCCTTGGTTGTCCCGTCTGTGCATGAAGCAGACCTTAAGCACTCCGCTGTGAATGAGGCTTCGAGTCGCCAGGACTCCTCGAAGGACGTTGGATCTGGCCGAAAGTATGGATGAATGTAATGCAATCGTTACGGACATGGCCGTGGCTAGGATGTCTGCACCAGGGCTAGATCCCGCGATGCCGGCGCGTGATTGATCCAATGCAGGATACGCGTAAGGTTTCGAAGGTACGGCTGGATCTGGCGGGATCAGTGTTGACGTCGAGATAAACTTGCAGATCTCCTGGAGAACCGCCACGTCGTTGACCGCGGCGGCCCTGTACCGGGCATCGTCCCCGTCATCATCATGAACCTCTCCCCAATCCAGCTGGTCTTTGGACAGATATGGATTCGAGACATGGAGGAAGGGTAAGAGTTGGCTGAGTTCTTGTTCGAGGCTGGGGCCATTTGGTACGATCTCTGGCGGTGTGGCGTCCATGCGCATCGCAGCGAAAGCTCCAACAGGACTAGCAGCTACATGAACCACACGATTGAGAAAGGGGACCCGGTGGAACTTGAACGGTTTATTGAGCACTGTGTGAGTGGATGCGCCAGTTCCGGGCTGTGTGTTGGTGAACTTTGCCTCTCGATTGCGCACGTAGACATGGCCAGATTGGGTGCACAGAATCGCGGTCCCATCCGGACCGAGCGCGACATCCTATGAATGACTGGTCAAAGCTGAATCTTCGAACGGATAGGTTCTGCACTAGCCGAGCTCACTTTGACATTATTAAAGTACTTGTTGGATGTCCAGATCCTCTGCGGCTTGACTAAGTTGCTGTAGTTCACAGCACCATTAGCACTATTTCCACTGCTTGAGCCAGATACTGTGTCTCCTCCAACGATCCAGGTGAAGACATCTCCCGAACTGCTCACACTCGTAAATGTATCTTCAGAGCATGCGATCCTCTCCATGGTTCGGGAGCGGCCTACAAGCGCCTTTGAAGGCCGGAACCACGGCTGGATATCGTTTGGAAAAAGTTGAGCAGGAAAGTTGATTCTAAAGTTCGTAGAGTTCGCAAAGCATACCACCTCTTTGGATGATAGGAGGATGCAGAGTGCGAAATCGGTCATGGCGACGGAGAGAACGGGAAGAGTTATCGGCGTGACCTTTCGAGGCGTGACTTGGATCGGTTGTGCGGTCTTTGAATACCCTAGCTGTCCGCGATTTGTTCCCCACGTGAAGACGTCATGCTCAGTCCAGCATGCCGAGGCAACCTTGCATGCTGCGACGCCCTTGACCTTCTCAAACTTCAACATCCCTAGGACCCTTCGCGCGGTCGGCTGGATGCTCTCATCCCCAACCACCTTCCCGTCCTTCACATATGCTTCAACTGCATATCCGAGTTGGTGAAACCTATTGAATCCCCATGAGTAAACTTCTCCTTCGCTAGTTACTGCGAGAGTATGATCCTGGCCGAGTGAGACTGAAACAATGGACAGATCGGCAGCGTGAGGCAGTGGGACGAGACGTTGCTGAGTGTGATGTAAAGTGCCAGGCCCTAATCGGCCATAATTACCCGATCCACAGGCTCTAACGTTTCCAGTTGATTCCGAGGTGATAGCTATGGTATGCAAACGCGCCATCGCGATACCTTCGAAAGTGATGAGATCGAGTTTTGCCGAACTTGTTCGAGAATCGGTTTCTGAACTCGTATGATATAGCTTCACCTGTTCAGGGTGCAACCTTTCGCCATCGTCTCCAAGACCAAGGGACCCGTTCCTGAAAAAATGAGGAAATATCAGCCACTGTATCCTTGAGAATCAAGCAGGTCGCTTGACATACCTGTTACTACCCCATACGAAAAGCTCCTTCCCAGCTCCAAAGGAGACTGTGGGCGTAGTCCCATCCACGCTCTCGTTGTATAGATCGAACGGAGTGTAGCCATCCCGGTCCTTCAGACGAAGGTTGACATCCGTTCGACCCGCCAGCATAACTGCTGCATGAAGATTACCATACCAAAGACACCTATGGAGTGGCGTCCAATGCGATTCTACATCCTGCGCGTTAACGTTGATGAGGGGATGGGCGAGGAGCATCTGCAGGTACGGCAGCGATCCTGGATCCGTCGAGCTGCAGATGAGATGCAAGACCGTTCGACCCATAGGATCCCTCGCATTCACGACATCAGCAGCATTGTTTGTATGCTTCTCTTGGAGCTGTCCGTAGTAGGAGTCCCGCCACGATCGTGGGCCAGATGAGCCGGAACCCATACCCCCCGTACCTCCACCAGCCGAGGACGTTGACGAACGCGCGGCATCGAGGACTTGCTTGAAGCCACGTTGGTTTTTATAATAATAGTGAACATGTAGAGGTGAGTTCATGTAACAGGAAGGGTGTGCGAGGTAGGAGCGGGCCGGTTCTTCCTTCGCAAGGTGAGGGAAGCGGCCTGCCTGGTTTGCTCGACTTGGTTTGGTTGAAGGAGACTGTTCTCTGAGGGTGGTCGCTACAGCGCGGAGGATCGGTCCTGATGCGCGTACCTCGGAGCTCAAGTAGATGATGGTGCTGGCCAAAGAGTCACAGCGACTGTTGCGACAGTGCCGTGCGGTGATGCTGGGAGGTGTAGTTCTGAATCGAGGCAAGACTTTCAATGATCGCAGCGATATTGGGGGCGGTATTGGATGCGATGCGATGGAGAGCGAACCTGTCGTAAAGGCAGTATCTGCTTTCGTCGGTCCAAGTCGAAATACGGATGATCCCTGAAAAGGCCGACACACCCGAGACATCCGTTAGGTTCCGACGCACGAGTTGATTGCACCTTCACATCTGCTTCTATGGACGCGAAGAATGTTAGCCCGGGGAAGAAATGCGCTTCTATGCGTTCTGACCTTTTTCGCGCCCACATGTTCCCATGATCCTGCCACTCAGGCTGGCATGCTATGGCTATGTAACCTCCTCAGAGCCTACGTCCCGATTAGTGGGGCGGCGAAGAGTTCAAAGATCACCCCTGGTCACCTCCCCTTTGATGGTAGAAATACCGCAGTTTCAGCTTCTCCACGGGGAGATTGTGTCCCAATCGAGGATGAACTTCGGTACTTTTGGTATGTCGCCCCGTATTATGGGAGGATGTTCATGCGGAGAAAATAAATGGTAGGATGTCGAGATTGTAGATCACGACTCGAAATACGCCTCCTAGACCGTTGGAACCCCATAATCTGCCTGACCAAAGCAATACATCACTCGCATAGATCTCTCGGTAGTTCACATAGAATACGATAGGTGTGTAGCTACAAACAAGGCTGCGTGGTTGTTAGATCTCTCCAAGTAAGCATCCACTCATACAGAACGCACATATCCAGTCAGAATTCGCCCTTAACGTCCGTTATACGACCGTGTCTCGATTCTCCAGTAACAGGCTGGCATTGAGCTTGGCCAGTTGGCCGCTGACTGCAGTGTCGCCCCCAAGCATCCGGGTTCGGTTCGCGTGCTCCTCAAGGAATGTCGCCAACCGCTGCTGAGCCTGCGTTGCAGTAAGGGGGGTGGTGGATTCGGGAACAATGCGAGTAGGGGCAGAGTGCTGGGCCTCCATTGGGTACAAGATATATCAAGAGTGTGCGCCGACTGGGTTCAAGTCACAAGAAAATCTTCAGCACGAGGCCAGGGACAAATCGAGAAGGGTAGGGGATCTTTTGAAATGAAACATTTGCGCTGGCTTGCCATGAGGGTCCAAATGGTTCGATTATTGAGAATTTGGACTGAGGCCAGACGAGAGCTTTAGTGCATCCCTCCTCCCCCTCCCCCACCACATTCAACGTATATCAGACAGTCATGGGTGCCCTCGACTACGCTCTTCTCGCTGTTATTCACCCCATCGAGTTTCGTTCGCTTATTCAGTACTCACTCTGGCATGAGACAAAGCGGGACATCACCGCGACGCGAGAACACGCCACGTCAGGATGGGACCGGGAGAGCATGAGAGAGTGCTGGAAATTCCTTGACTGGACGAGCAGAAGCTTTGCAGCGGTGATCAAAGAGCTGGATGGTGACCTCGCACGAACTGTACGTTGATATTTTGTGCTCTCTACGGCATGGCGTTCCTGTGTATTGACATGTCTCGCACGATCCCTCATCAACTGATGCATGGCAGGTCTGTCTATTCTACCTTGTGCTTCGCGGTCTTGACACAGTGGAAGACGACATGACCATCCCGGACGAGAAAAAACAGCCTGTGCTGCGTTCCTTCCATGAAAAGCTAACCCAACCCGGCTGGACATTCACCGAATGCGGACCCTCGGAAAAGGATCGAGAGCTTCTCTGCAACTTCAACGTGGTCATCACCGAGATGGGGCATCTCGACAAGGCCTCCAGGGACATCATCATCGACATCTGTGCAAAGATGGGCCGTGGCATGGCTGACTTCGCACACAAGGCCGCGACCGCCAAAAGCGACGAGGAGCTATTCGTACCGACCATCGAGGAGTACGATCTCTACTGCCATTATGTCGCAGGACTGGTCGGTGAAGGCCTCTCTGGGTTGTTCGTCGCGACCGGCAAGGAACAACCGTGGCTCGCGGACCAACTCATCCTTTCCAACTCCATGGGTCTGCTGCTCCAGAAGGTTAACATCACCCGAGACATTGCAGAAGATGCCCGAGACGGCCGGTACTTCTGGCCAAAGGAGATCTGGGGTAGATACGGCTTCCAGCACGTCCGCGAGCTCACCAGCACCATGGTCTCTTCCTCGCCGGGAGACGTCGAGCAAAGGGCTCTCTGGGCTCTCAGTGAGCAGACGCTCGACGCCATGCGACACGTCATCGACTCGATGGATTACCTCACGCTCCTGAAGAACCAGTCTGTATTCAACTTCTGCGCGATCCCGTGCGTGATGGCGCTCGCGACGTTGGACGTGTGTTTCATGAACCCAAAGGTTCTACACCAGAATGTGAAGATTCGGAAGGGACAGGCCGTGCAGGTGAATAATTGTTTCCATGCCAGCCTCCGCGATGGCTAATATTGGCCATTTGTCGTTCAGCTTATCATGAAGTCGACCAACCCTCGAGACGTCGCCTACATCTGCCGCGACTTCGTCCGGTCCATCCACAAAAAGGCAGTACCTGCCGATCCCAACTTCATAAAACTCTCCATTACATGTGGTCGGGTTGAGCAATGGGTCGAGCACCACTACCCATCTATCATCCACATCGTCACATCCAATATGGAGCCTGGAACGTCTCGCGCCCAAGTCAGCCCTACCCAGACAGATGCGAGGTTGAGGATTCTTAATCGCGAGGTTAAGATCCACGCGTTGAAGAAGCTCAAAGACAAGGGAGCCGGGAAGGAGGTGGCTCCGGTGCAACAGGAGATGCTGCCTTGGGAGCTATATGCTGTCGTCTTTGGAGGATTCGTAGTAACGACGCTTGTTGGGTGCGGGTTGGTCTTTCTAGTGTTGTACTTCACATCAGACTGGTAGGCGTTCTCTGATCCTAGTTATTGTATATAAGTTATCGTTCCAGTTAGCAGTCCGATTTTTTTTTTCTTTTCCTCTCTCTCTGGACGTGGCTGCACCCAAGTCATTCGCAGGTCATGACGCCTCACACTTGCTTCTTGAGGCTCTCTCGACATCCAGAATCCAGAATCCGTCTTCGAAAACAATAAACAGCCACGGGGATGCTGATGCAAGACTGCAACATGGGCGGTGGTTGGTCTCACGTTGAACCTCTTTTAATAATCATGACGCCATCCATCCACTGCCTACCATTCAGTGAACAACAGGTTCTGTCTAAAATGATCGGTCGGATATGTAAGAAAAAAGGAGGATACAAGGGTATATACACTGCGGGAGGGAATATAAAGCGCAAATAGAGAATAGATGCGGATCAAATCCCCCCACCGGGCCCGTCCATATCATCACCGTTCTCTTATCTATCTCCGCACATTCTGAATCCCCCGTTTTACCTATACTCCTCCACTCATTCACCCACCGAAACCCATTTGAGAGCATGGCGAAGGAAGCACCTCGGCGCTCCACAGCTAGTTCAGCAGCCGCACTCCTGCTCCACGACTACCGCTCACCCATAATCACACAGATCGCAACGGCAGCCCTCGCTTCCAGTGAGTCGTTTGTGCGCCTTTTTTTCTTCTTCCGAAGGTGTGAGACGTGCAACGTAGTGCCCGAAGTGCAAGGTTTTATCAGAGCCCCCAATTCTGTCCCACCACCCCACTTCTCCTCCAAGATTGACGTCCTCTCCTTGACACATAATATTTGCCTATCCATCTTAACCTATCTCCAACCATAGACTTATCCACGACTCAAGACCACTTCGGCAGCACATCCGGCTCAAGTTTATCAGGCACCAATTTTAGGAGCCCAGACGATCCTCTCCTCAGACGCACAGCTCAAGAGGCCGCACTATCAACTACGTCCGACGCCACCCACCCTCATTCTCATTCCCCCACCTTTCTCTCAAGGAAGTACCTCTCTGGCAGATCCCGTGGACTGTCACCCCTCGGCCCCAACGCTCATCTCGATCCTTATCTTGACTCACTCGTACCTACCTCACTTACTCCTACTCACTCCTTATACCCTGCCTTATCCCCATCGAGGTCGGCAACGAGCAGCACTGATCTCGAAGAGATGAAGCGGGTGAGTGAAACATCGGCCATCACGGACGGACGCGCACCGTGTGCCTCGAACGTATTATAGACTTCAACTAATTGCTTTCCCGGTTCCCTAAAATCTGCCCAACCGTCTAGTCATATCACAGGATGACGTCCAAGTTGATCTCCAAGGTCTTTGACCATACTTCTTTGAATGAAATTCCTCTCTCAACCCCTCATCATAAGTCAGCGCACGTCGTCTCGCCAACTGCATCGTTCTTCGACGACATGGATCATCACACCACTCCCTCTTCTCCTATCAAACGCCTCTCCCAGCGTTTCATTTTCCCTGGATCCCCTTCATCAACCGACGATGAGAGCTATTCGTTCAATTCCTCTGATACAGAGTCGCATGACGAGCCAGCAGAGCACGTAGAGGTGCAACGACCGAGTCTAGAAAACCAGCCTGTCGATTACTTCTCGTATAAAGCGCAATCATACTACCCGAGCCCCAAAACCTTTGAGACGGATGCAACTTTGGGTGCAGATCATACACAGCGACTGGCACCGCCAACGCCGTCAGGGCCATTGACTGGTTCGTATTGGTCGCCTCTTAACACTCCCGCACCACCGCCAGCTTCGACGGATTCTTACCACTCCCCCACCAACACTCCTATTCCCGCTTCTGAGGCAGCGTCATCACCGTCAGCTATAGCCCCTTTTGTGCCACCACCGTCATCGTTGCCTTGGCGAAGGGCCAGGGATTTTTGGCAGCCAAACCTCCCTTCCACCCCTGAGGGCGATCCTTTCCCGTACATTGCGTACGAATCAACGTACGCCAGAGATATGATCGCCACTCAACTATCTGCTTTCCGTCTCATCGCCGCCACGCCGACTCCCCCGCTGGTCCTCACCCCACCCGCCACGCGTCCATCTCGTCCTAGCCGCAGAGTCACTGCACCGACTATTGGTCTCCTATCACCGCAAGCTCTAGATTCGGGAACAGGAACCGTAGCCACGCCTACTCCTGCCCTCCACGACGATGACGAAATCACCATCAAGGTGTACTTTGCGCATACCTCCGACCTGGTCAAATTCCGTTGTCGTCGACGAGACACTCACCTATCCGACTTCGTTCTCACCGTCGCGACCCGCATGCCGACCGGGTGGGAGGCGCTCTATGCAGCTAAGGATCCTGTTGGATGGGGTGCGGGCGTGAAAGATATTGAGAGGGCGTGTATGGATGATAGGGCAAGAATGGTCAAGTTGAGTAAAGATGTGCAATGGAGATGGTGGTTCAAGGAGTGCATGGATGGGGGAGTGAAAAGGTTGATTTTGTGGGCGATGTGATGGAATTGATATGTAAGTTGGCCGGTGTTCTTTGCTTTTCATCCTCTCATTGTACAGATTCATTTTGCTTCACCTGACTAGGTCGCTTTCTCTCCTCTGCCCCATTACGTCTAAAATCAAAATTTGTATAGTTATCGTATTTCGCTCCCTGTCCTACCGCTGCGAGCTAGTCTCGTTTGACCATTGACTTCCCTATGACCGCTCTATTCACGACTGCTTTCCTGTACTGAACTCTTCTATTTGTTCACACTGTCTAAAATCATTTCGCGATCTTGTTCGCGTCAAATAGCGTTACGCTAATGATTCCTTTGGTTCCAAGTCAAGCTGTAGCCAACTTTCTAAAAAACTTATGAACGAATCAAAATTACTCAATTTTGTCCAATTCGTTCATGATCACATCGCTGAGGCAAATATGAAGAGCTCACCCACCTTAACAAGTGACCCTGCTCCTACATTCGTTCCACTGGACCCAAGTGTCCTCTACCTCCCCATCTTAATCCCTTATCCCCAGCGGGGGTGTTTGAGCGGCGCGACATTCCGCCGTGCGGGTCACAATATCATTCCATAATTCGGTCACGCCGCCCATCAGCGAGCATTTCCTACCATTACCAGAATTGTCAGACGCCGCAGTTTCGCGGCCAAGACTCCTGGAAGCTCCACTCCCACCTCGTCGACAAACGGCACCAGCTCGATATACTCCTAACTTGGCAGATAGTTGAGCAAGAACCCTTTCAAGGACAACTGATTGCTCCACCACATCGTAAGCGACGGCGCAGATGTGTGTGGTAGAAGGAGGGTCTGCCAAATGAGTTATGTGGTATGCGAAGTTTCCGTCGCGGAGATCGCCACTAAGCATGTCAATGAATTCTGATAGCGCCAGTGGAGAACGAAGTGTCTGAACGATGCGAATCGTATTCGCGGATCTCTTCTACGGAGGACATCAGACGCTTTGCATGAATTGTTGGAGTATGGTCGTGTAGAGTAGTGAGGCTTATTGAGTTGACTCATAGACTTTCACATCCCTGAGTCACAGTTGCTGCGTTGAAGATGATTGACTCTGACAATAAGCCCTACAATTGGAACTGGTCAGTGAAGGGATGGTTAGGATGAAATATCTCTTACATGATGTGGTACTTCCAGCGTAGCGGGAGTGCAACCTCTACACATGTTAATGTGTGGTATCCTTATCATCACACCTCAGCTGTCTGCTCGCCCCAACCACCATCATTCCGAAGTATCTTGACCCCATCCCACAAGAGACTTGTGCCCCGAGAATTTTCTCCTCGCCACACGCTTACCATCATTCTTGAGCATAGTGACAGCTTAGTGAGACTTTGAACTCGGAAGAGACCAGCGGATCCAGTCTGCAATAACGAATGGGCGATTTACCTGACTGGCATTTGGGGAATTTTGGTTGCAAATATCCCAAGGTGCAATTGATATTGGAAGAAAGTCATGGGCAATCGGGTAGAAAAATCCAAGAATAACTGCTCTGTACAGGGTTGTACACGTCTTTTGGCGTTATAACACATAACGTAACCTATCGCTTCTTGCGAGGAACTAAGATACAGTACAGTGGACGTTAGGCAGCGCTCCCAGATATATCGCATAAAAAGAAAGTGGCCGCACCGTGGTCCTCATCAGTGGTGCCTTTCCGCTTGCCTGACTTCTTGGGCGGCGATGGTGGCCCATCTCCGTCAGCCTCGTCCATGCAACGCTTGCAGAACCTGACGAATGGTAATAAGGATGGCGTCAGGCGGTTAGCGCAAACACTGATAACCCGTCCATTCTCGCACCATTCTCCTTCGGGTACCTCGGTCAGAGGCGGATCAAGGCATTTCAGGTGGTACGGATAGTCACACTGAGACGCATGATCACCATCAGTTCTCGCCAAATGTGTCAAAGGCACGGGGCAGGGAGGGCACATATACCTTCTCGCATTCCAGCTCCAGCTCATCCTCGCCAAGCTCTTCTGAGCACACTACACATGCCTCTGGACGCTCCACTTCATCTGGGTGACGAGGTAACTCAGCACCACCAGGGACCGCGAGGAAGAACGTGGTATTCTGCCCAGCTGCTATGCTGCAAAGATATACCGCAGCTGAGCGTCAGCGATTCACTACTCACTATAAGGCCTGAGGGCCAATACTAGTAAACTCACTCAAAAACCTCTACACCGTTAAGCGGACTGACCCTCTGAGGCTTCGTCGCACTTTTGGCCTCTCCTTCTCCAAATCCTAGCTCACAATTGAACGCATTCTGGCCCCATGCCACCGTCATGACCTTCGCTTTCGGTGTGGGCGCCTCCTTCCCGAGCGAAGTTCGCGCTAACTTCGGAGATGAAGGTACAGTTTCGTCATCGTCGTCCGGTGTGATGCACCAGTGTGTGACGCCTCCTGACGCGACGCGTAAGATCTTGCAAGACATGATATCCTGGATGTACTTGAATGTAGTATAAGGTTGACCTGTCGAGCCTACGTGGACACCATAGATTGTGGATCAGCGAAATAGAAATGAGAGTAATCAAGGTATTGGCGTATAGGCATTACCCTCGCCAGAGTTCTTCCATTTTCCAGCCATCTGGTACATTTTCTGCCGATCAATCACTACACTGTTCGTTGGTCCAGCTGCGATCTGTTCCGCACGTGTGAGTGTATTATCGCCGGCGAACTGATAGAATCACAGAACGCGACGTAAATTGGTATTACAGAACAAGTTTAGTAATGAAGAGAAGACGTACCTGGGGCACCAAGGTTGGGATCATGACATCCTTTTGATGTCCACTAGAGAGCGATGATAGTTTAAATCAGCCCCTCCGTAGTTTAGGAAAGTCAGGACTGTCGAAAAGTGACGCACAGACCGAGGCGGCAATAGCCATTATAGCCCCACACGAAAACATAGCTGAGGGGGAATGTTATGAGTCGTCGAAGCGGAAAGGCAGTAGCAGGGGCTTACCCCTCCGAGTCTAAAGCAATGCTGTGCTGCTGGCCACAGGAAATGTCGGTGATCTTCTTGTCCCCAAGGTCTCGCACAAGCGCTTGAGATAATCTTCAGCGTTGCAACTACCTCGAAATGTTGACGGTCTTCCTGCTTACTTGGTTCTGATACCGCGTCATACCCAGTTTTGTTACCAGTTATAATGTGCTCTCCGGTCCTCCCGTTACCAAGTTGGCCGTTGGCACCGCTTCCAAAGGAATACACTACATGGATGAGTGTCGGTGAATGCCATATCCGAATGCCATGGTAGGAGTCATGGATGAATTACCCTTCCCACTTTCCGTCAAGACTAGAGAAAACGATACTCCTGCGGCCACCTTTATTGGTTGCTCAACACCTTTCCAAGGACCCAACACAGACTTGAAGCTGTCGATCTCAGCACACTGAGACTGGCCACACTGGGAGGTTGAAACTTCAGCTAGGAGACGAGCGCGGAAACGTCGAGCTGTAGATGTGAACTCACCTGCCCGAAGTTGTTGATGCCAGCGGCCCACACCAAACCATCACTCGACAGAAGCAAGGTATGATTCCTTCCGCAAGCTGCATTTACGAACTTGGTGCCAGGTTCGCTTCCAGTCTTCTGTGGAGTCACCTTCCTCGGGGCCGTTTCTGAGATGAACGCCGTCTTAGACGTCACACCCAAGCATCCATTCGAGTTTCGACCAAAAAGATACGCGTTTCCCTCAAGCGAGATGACTACTGCATGGCAGCCAGAATGGGATGTATGGATCGATACGGCCTTGATGTTCGCGAGGGAGCGCAGGATATGAGGCGACGCAAGATCCGGACTGATCGAGCACAAAGATGAACGCGTTCAGCAACGAAATCACGTGTACGGAGAAGAAGTAAATGGCTTTGAGCGCACCTCGGATCCGATGCTTTGGTGCCTTTGGGATCCTTTCGGCCAAGCCGGAGCCTGCCGAGCCAATTTAAAATGACTGATGTCTTAGAAGAGGACGAGAAGGACAAGACGCGGCTTACCAGTCCGTCCCACCGCATAACAGCACTAAGTGAGTAGATAAAAGTGGTCAATGCGTCCGAAATGGAGTTGTAGTCGCCTTCTACATAAAGACATACCTCGTCCCCACTTCTGGTCTTCTGTCGTTGAAGAGTTCGCCATCGTATGGGAAAGCTCCGTGATTGCTTCCTTCAGATCGGGGTCGAACAACAAACTCTTAGGCAAGCAAATGTTCAAAAGACTGCTGTGTGTCTACACCAAATATATTACCTCCTCTCGTCACAGTAGCCCATCACATGATTGTGTCTTATATTACGACGTGAGATTTCGTTGAAGAGGAAAAGCTAGTCCCCTGGAGTTTATCTCAATAACTGAACTGCATCGCTCTTGATATGGCCGACTTTCTTCAGGCCTTCACAGCATACTACTTGGGCCGCGATAGGGGATGAACGTTGTCAGTCAGGTTTGATTGGGCGTGGCATCTGGTCACTGGATGTACAAGATAAACTCCAATTCAATCTGGGCGGTCTCGGTGACCCGGCCTTATTGTTCATCTCTGGGCGCACTAGGCACCCTTATCTTCAAGCCGTGATATTCCCGAGTTGATGGTTTACGTACATTCTCTGGGACGTTCAGCTGGGTTTCTTCAGTTCTTTGGACCTGATAGACTTGGCGCCTAGGACCTCTCAGGCGATTCCAACTGCACAATACGAGTCAAAAGCGCAGATCTCCTGTCCAGATACCCGGAACTCCATTTTGCCACTGATAAGGATGGCCAGCAGTCCCAGACGGGTCCTGCTGTGGTGGGGACTCGTTTTCTCAGCGCTGCTACAGCGTGTCGATCGGCTGACACGTCTCCACTGCGCCGTATCCGTTGCATGTGGACATTCGAAGCCAGAGATAGGGCTAGAGATAGGGTATAGACCGAGAATGGCATGCTTTCAGGGCAAGACGCTCGATGGCATATCAAGCGTGTTGATAGTTCTTTCCCCGCAGCCGAAATGCCTGGGAGCCATCCCCAACCAACGTTCGCTGCGCCCGAGAGTGACCACCACCCCTGATGCGTGGTCATATTTCGGTGCGGGATAGTCTGGAATGAAAAGGGGTTTTATGATCGAGCAGCACGTCTCTACGGTTAGGGGGACTGCTCCATACGTTGCATGTGGGTAGAGTCTTGATCGACCACGACTGGTCCAATATATGAAGGTTCACAGATATTCGCCATGGCGTCAAATGAGACTGATGCCGGGAGGTAGATGCCGCTCCGTGGAGCTCTCAACGTCAGTCACATCAGACTGGCACCCACGTTTGGCTCAAATCAGCTCCACGGCCACGGCCATCTCGACAGTTATAATCATCAGGGAGACTCACGGGAATCCGGAACGACATAATGGAGTTCGACCGAATGACTTCCCGAAGCCCCAAGATCTTGTGCATCTTCGAGACCCTCGCCCTCGGTAGTGCACCGCCCAAACCGCTTCTCAGTACCTGCGTACCGTGTGGGCGGCGGCTCATCTTGTCAGGGCCGTCGTAACTCACGAGACCGATCTTGCTCAAATCCGACCATTTGGGCCTAATTTGAGCTTCTTGCGCGACGTGTATTGCCGCTCGATTTTTCTGACTCGGGATCTCGTGATGTGGCGAAAAAACGCCATGATTCTCCATTTACGCTGAGTTTTAAAACGTCCACTCTCCGAGTGAATTCAAATGCCTACAGCAACGACCACATGATACATGTCTCCGACCCGCAGCGTTTTATGTACGTTACCGTGGCGTACTTCCTTGCCTTGAGGCCCGCATACTTGAATGGACGCCTTGCCATATCGTCGGACTGTCGGAGTGTGAATGCACCTCCTGTCCCGGACAAATTTCAATTGCCGCTTCAAACGAAGTGGAGAAAGGGAAGAGACCGAGAATCATGGTCTCTCATGGATTGCCGCTCTGGACTTGGAGGGCCCATCACTTCGTCCGCGGCTCAGTTGGTGAACCAATGGGTCCAGATCTGGTCGAGTTCACGAATTCGGTCGGGATGGGTCCTCCAAATATGCTGAGCAAGCAACAGAGCCCATGCCTCCTCTCCGTGGGGCAAGAAGAGGGTCCTCTATACGTTGAAGCGAGATCTTCGGGACGCGATGCACGCGCTCCCCTGTATAGGTTCTCCCTGTTGCTCGGCGACTGGGCCTTGCCACATTCAGCGAAAGGAGCATAGTCCTGGTCTTGTGCCCGTTGAGCAAAACGAGGGAGCCTCTTACAAGTGGACGAACCGGAGATGAAAACGGCCTCGAGAGACGCTTTTGATCACCGCCAAGACGTATTGAAGATTATATGGGAATCAAGGCAGATCGAAGAGGAGTAGAGCAGGAGACACGTGCAACGAAACGGCAAAAGGTACTTACAATGTGGAAAACGAGGCCGAGACAGGACAGAAAGTGGGTAGAGCAGGCAAAATACACAGAAACACTGGATCGTTAAGCAAGACTGGATAGCAGTAGAAATACATCTTGAGAATCACAGCAAGAAGCATACTAAGACAGAGGATATGACGAAAGAAAAGGCCCTTTCAAGGCCATGATTGTTGATGTGACGGAAGGTGCTGCGACGAAGGCACGCTCGAGTCGAAGATCTCTCCGGGACCAGGGATAGTATAATGGCTGACGGGATACTGAAGCTGTGGGTTGCTGTTATTATTGTGGTTCGGTTGAGCGAACTGCTGAGGCGATGTGTGTGTGTGTGGAGGGCTGCCAGCATATCCTGCGAGAGAGAACGAGGAGAAGTCGCTAGCACCACCGCCCTGACGCTGACTGCTTTCCCAGCTGCCAGGGAGTTGGTTCGCCATGGCGGCCGGAGGGTAAGATAACTGCTGTGATGATGGACCGAAGCTGGAGTTGTTTCGAGGTAGTGGCGGCTGTGCAGGCTTGACGTCGACTGGTGATGAGACGAGTCCACCCAGCGAATAACCCTGATTCGAAGGATATCCCGTATTGTAGCTATTTTCGGTAGACAGTTGCGTGGGAGTTTGCTGTGGACGAGCGGTCTGACCATGTTGCGATGTCGACCGTTGTAGCTGCTGCTGCTGTTGTGCATATCCCATCACCGTCTCGGTAGACAGATTGTATGGAAGAGTGGGCTTTCTGGACGCAGTGTTCGATGAAGGCATGGTGAAAGGAGGAGGCACAGCAGATGGAACGACTTCGGGATGGTGTTGGAGATGCGCTGGGAGATGCGAGAGCGTCTCGTGGAACGAAGGTTGCGAGTTGGGAGCCGACATTGGGTAGAGAGGAGTCTGTGCTAACGGATGCTCGAGCTTGACACGTTGTTGTGGTCCTTGTTGTTGACTTGTCTGCCATGCACCTGCGGAAGACTGCATCGAACCACTTCCCGAAGCAGAAGGCACAGATCCTGCCAAGTACGGGGACGGCTGAGTCCAGGATGACGCGGGAGACGAGTCAGATGAGGGGTGAATCCGAGAAGAGTTGCCCGTGGACTGAGACGTCGAAGTCGAGCTGGCAGACCTTGACGAGCCGATGCTCATGAGTGAGCCACGTCTATGTTCGTCTCCATGTGTGCCACCCGGACCCTCCGCTTGGTGAACGAGGTGAGATGTTCTCCAGTCCGCCACAGGCATGCTAGACGGCCGAGGCTCCGGATGCGAGCTGAGGGCGGAGAAGCTTAAGTGTGGGTTATCGTAGATATTGACGTTGACGTTGTTATGCATACCCTCGAGGTGCATAGGACGGCCTCGATTGATGATGTTAGGCGAGCCGTTGGGCGGTTGTTGACCGTAGAACTGCGATCGCTCAGCCTGCATGGTACCGTTGCTGCCCGAGCTGCTGCCGCTCTCGTTATCACCGCTTTCCGTCCTCATACGCCCCCTGTGAGTGTGGATGGGTTGGAACCCAGACTGAGCGGCACCAGCGCTCATCTCCCAAGGCAGAGCGTTGATGGGCGCATCGGGAAAGTACTGGTGGTTGTTCGACGTTGAGCGCTGAAGTCCCGGTTGGTTGACCTGATCCGGTGGGCTCGCTCCGAAACGCGAGTCGAGAGGGGGTGAAGGAGGATACTCTTCGATGGGACTAGCGAGCGCACCGTCCGAGAGGTCACCATCATCCAAGATCGGTCGTTCGCCACCGGTGGTGGACATGGAGTCTCGGCGACGGCTAACGGACCCTTTGGTTTTCCTTATCATGGAAGATTTGAATGTGCTCTCGGGTACGATGATGGTCCGGAGGAGCGTGTCGTCGTCGATGGTTGGCAGATCTTCGCTGCTTCCATCCTCTTGAAAGTAGGCCTAAAGGGTCGCGAAACGTAACATTTGACGGAAGCAAATTTGAGCGACCGGAGTTCTCTGACGCCTGGGTTAAGCGAGCGGCTGAGAGAGAGAAAGGATGACTTACAGTCACATGCCATTTTTGAATGTCCATGCCTTGCTGGATGAGGGTGGCAGAATAGGTCTGCTTAGAGAGCCCTCCTGGGAGGGGAGGGAGGCGTTTCTTGCGCGGCTGTTTGACCCGCCTGACACAGGACCAAAAAGTTCACAAGCCACCGGCAAGAGAATCAGAGACAATCCGAGTAAGCATTCATACACAGGATTACACGGGAAACTGGCATGGGCCGTCCGTTGGGCAAAAGGAGGGACTCACCGTTCGCCAGATTTCTGCATTTGCTTCCGTCTTAGGAATGCCTCCGTATCCTCGGGCATCTCATCATACATCAAGAAGGGTCCCCTGACCCGGCTTGGAGACCAATTGTGGCCATCGGTCCAACGCTCCAGAGAGCCTTCACGGTCGGCCCAGACAAAGACTTGACCTGCATGAAGCGCTTGTTGCTCAGGAGGAGTGAGTCGCTTACGGATCAGCTGAAGATGCCCCTGTCGCACAGCCTGGAAGAGGACGTGGGCGTCCTGGGCGTCACGGAGTCGGAGATTGGAATGGGTGGCGTTACCATGGATGTGGGCCATGGGGAGGAGGGAATGAAAAGGTAGTAGCGTTGGAGGGGGGGGAAGTCAAAACTGTTCGGAGAAGGGAGTGAGTTTGTGGAGAGGGGAGTTCGAGAGAAGGGCGGACGGAGGGTGGGGTTAATATATCACAAAGCGCGAAACAAGGAGAGACAGAAAAGAGAAAGACAAGCACAAGAGTGGGCTCACTCAGGCCCAGCTCTTCAGTTACTTCGCTGGCCGGCGCAAACAACGTGCAACTCTCCTGCCCCCAGGGCCACTTCTCCCAGACTCCCCTCACCCCGATCTTTGTCAACCTCCATGACCTGCATACCAAAACGGGCGTAGTACCCCTTCAAACAGGGTCGAAAAACATAGGGTGCTCTCCTTGCCAATTCCCGCCCTCCTGGTTCATCCTCGCCCCGCTTGCCACCGTCGCTCCGAGCAATGTCCATCACCACACAAGCGCCCATGCTCTTCACCGCGAACCGCTTTTCAAACCTCGAAGCAGAACGGGCACACACATCGAGAATCCCCGCTTACACTTGGGGGCTTTTCATGAGAATTCCGCGCCCTCTGCGGCACATGCCGGTCCATGTTCCCCTTGAACTGCAAGACTCAGGATAGCTGCACATGGTCCTTCCGAATCCAATCGCATCATCCGCGCACCATACCTGACAATCCTATCCACAGGATCGTGACTGTAAACATACGGCCTATGTACGGCACTGGGCTTGTGCTGCGATGAGGGCTGTCTCCCACAAGTGAGGTGAGCTACACGACATCCATCATGATGAGCCGACTCCAGACCGCGACCAATTCCTTTCACCCCTTTCTTCTGCGCTAGCGACTAACCTGCTCGGATACCCGCTTCCTTCTGCCCGAATGTCACCGCACCGTTGGCATGGGTCTACTCTCGATCGATCAATAACCATTCGGGCCTGATTCCCCGCACCATTGGGCTCGACTATCACTCAATCAGTCGACTCAGGACCCGTAGCTCCCTGTCGTCCCCGCGCGCAATCTGCTGCCAATCTTGTCGCAACGAATCCAAGCCTCCGAACGCCCGATATGCTTCGGCCTCTTTGTCTTTCGGACGATCTCTCTCAAGGGACTTGAAGATTATGGTCTCAAAACCAAGGCGCTGCGGCCTCGCGATGCACCCCCAGCCTTTCTTCTTCATACCGGTATTCTAGGGCTTTTGGAACATGGAGATTACGAAACTCCTACCATACTCCGGTACGATCTGCCGTTTGACCGATGTGCCCGTGACTCCAATACAGGTGCGCTGGCTTTTTTTTTTGGTAGCTCTAGCTCCTCCAACGCCTAGAGGCGCCGCAGGCCCTGAGAGGCCCTTTGTCGGCATTTGATGGACCGTGGGGTTATGCGACCACACGCCTTTGGCCAACGCAGCTCGCTCCATTTTTGCATATCCGGTACGGATATCCGCCTTGCATTTCGGATCTAAGGTGGTCGCCAAGAATCGGTCTTCATCTACCCTAAAATAATGGACCATTGTTTGCCGGTTACCTAGTATTTTACGTCCTTTAAGCGCCATCGAACGAGCCGTTTTCGCCGAACTTTGCCGCACTCACCCGGTCGGTCTTTTAAATTAGAGACCACTCGGCTTCGCGCTTGAAGTCTGAAAACTTTGACAGGATGGTTCAACGTTTCGCGCACTCGAGCTCACTCTTCACCCTGCACTCTTCGCGCCCATCTAGGCTGAGACCATATGTACGTAACGTACACTTATATGCGATATTGGCTTGCCTGTTGAGACGGAAACAGTCGGCCGTGACTGGCCGAGGAAGTGTCGTACTTGCGAACAGCCGTGGCCTAAGTCCAAGCGTATAGTTCTCAAGAAACAACGTAACTTATACAATCGAAGATATCCCCCGGGTGATCACCGCATGGGAATCATCCAGAAACGGCCGTCTGACTGCTTTGTTGCAATCCGTGGAGCTCTCGGATGTCCAGTCTTGTAGCTTGCTCCTTTAGCCAATCACAAATGTCCCTCATCTCCTCCCATCACATCGCACCCGCATGATATTCTCCGCATTCTTCCTCAAACCACAAGCTCGACTTTGGATTGTGATTGGGCCACCACCTCACATCTGCAGTGAGCATCGCATGGTCATGTTTCAATGCGTTGCTTGAGTGTGATTGAACGCTTCGCGATCACTCAGATCATTCGGTTCCGGCACCAGCTAGTGCTTCAGCCAATATCCTGAAATAGGCTCTCATCACTCCCTCCACATGGTCCCCGTGCATACTGCTATTGGCTATTTTGTTTCCCAAGCCTTCCTTTTAATTACGAAACGACGAGCCTCATCATCCGATCAGATACTGGCCTTTCCCCAGCTTCGAAGGCAATGAGCCATCCGATGGTCTACCTTCAGCCATGTAACAACCTCTCGCCATCGGAGAGTGTTATATACACTAAACTTCTAATAGAACAGCGGGTGACTAGCCGGTCCAAGATAAATGAATAGATGCTTACTACCGCTGCGGAGCAGTCTATTATCAGAGGATCGTCTGCGCTCGTTAGGTTCGGAGCTTTTTGTCTCTGGATTCCACATTCAACGGCATTCTCAAGAGCGCGGTCTCCTTCTTGTTTCTCTTTACCGCCCTGCCAGTCGCATGTCGTTAAATCTCTTCCGAAGGTCACACTTCCTATGCTCGGTACCGTTTGCGATCCTTGGCATTCTTAAGGCGACCAGCGCCGCTTCGATTCAATAATCACGACTACCCAAAGAAGTGCACCAATATACTGATTGTATCAATAAGCTTTTGATGCCTACTTTTAGGCTATGATGCATACAGTCAACTTCACCATAGTGCGTATATCGGATACCGTCTCGCCCCTTCTTCATATCGTTAAACTAAATTGGTCTGCACGACCTCGGACAACCGATCTCTGCGAGAGCGCATGGCTGTCTCCAGTTGATAGAGGCTTGGCCGCCAGGCTCCCGACCCTTTGACTCCAGGATTGAGCGTCGACTCGTAACACCCACACCCAATCGAAGGAATAGCCTTGGACATGAACCTAGGGTCAACTCCGCACGACAAGGAATGCTTTATGCGAACCGCTCTATTTCATGGGGCACAAACTAAGAATAAAGATCATGAATGTGTAGCAGTAAGTCTTTCTACCTTATTGCTAGACTCTGATCAAGACGGATGCCTCAATGCTAAGCTCACAACTCGCAAAATGACTTGGTATTTTGGTCAGCCTTTGCAACTGGAGCAGGATCTATTCCTCAGACCTCTCTGGCACTGGGTATCAAATAGATCTAAGCTTCCTCTCTGAGCGGAAACTTGCAGCCAAGGCGCTCGTTGCGATCACCGACTCTTGGAACGGCATGCCCGATAGTGCTGACTCTCGGCGCCAAGCTGGAACGTTGTCTTTCACGGCGGCGGGTTGAACCTTTCCATCCGAACCTTTGAGTTCAACTCAATGAGACTAGATTATTCTGTTGTCGTCCAAGCTTTGACATCCTCGGGCGATATATCGCGCTTGCGTAATGCGTATCAGACGAGACCAACGTCGGTCATTTCTTGTATCTTACTCCGCAATCCAAGCTTGGCGCATGGCATGCATATGGGTCAAGGACGACGCACGAACAAGGGTCGATTCTCAGGTACATAGCCATTTAGAACCTGCGCCATTTTAGCAACATGGGGAACAATCAAAGCCGGTTCGCAGAGGCCGCAGAGGCAACTAAAGCCCGGGCTCCATCCCCCCCCTCTCTCTCTTGTGACGCAGATAGTTAGTCTGACAGCCAGTCGTGACCTGGGAAGAGTTGCGGGCGTGGAAGGATGAACACGGTGTGGCTTGATTGGGCCCCATAACTTTGGGCAATGGAGAGGTAGAGGCTCGCAGCCCGGATCTCCTTACTGCATACATATAACGGGATGAAAACACTCTCCCGTCTAGCCCGCACGTTAGAACCCTCGCCAGCCACGACCAATGGGGCATAATTGTTATTCAGGTATCAAAGCTGGCTTTCCCTGGGAAATCATCTGAAGTTCAAGGCACCACATACACAAGGGAAGAGAAATAAGGAAGAAAACAAGCGGGGAATGCTTGAGGCTTTTCCATAGCCATTGGATCCATAGAATAGCTCATCACGCAGTGGTTCACGCCGTTCGTGCCGTTCGTGTGTTCCATCCAGGAGACATGTGGAAAAGCTGACGCAGTCAGGAATGGGACATGTCGACCCTTAACGTACTGGGAGGGAGTCGGAGTGTGAATGACGCTAGCCGTCGGCGGAGATACGGTCTCTCAATGGGTGAGTACATGTGTCTGAATGCTTGGCTTTTAACCAGAGAAGTGTTTGCGGGTCGACGAATGTGCGTGCGGATAAATCATTCTACGAGTTTCGAGCGCGTGTTTTGTGCGTACCTAGGTCGACGCCTTTTGAAAGGGGTGAAAGTGGGAAAGAGCGGCGACTGAAGCCCGATGTGGGTAGAATTGTGTACGTATGTACGTCCGAAGTTCAGTATCCCGTCGCGCCGCATGAGCATGGAATTTGATTGGACTTGGGTGGGCCCCTCAATTTGGTTAATTCTCGGCATGAGATGAGAATGTCCGAAGTCATTAAGCAACCGGATGGCCCTGAGCAAATGAATGACTGGGAGCCCGCGCGTCAAGAGCGACGCATACGCCACTGATATGGTGTGGGAGGTTGATGTGTTGGTTCAACTAGCCAAAGGGAGAAGGAGGTATACGATATGGTTTGGTGGATAGAGCGGGGCATTGCACAGGCGCCTGTGCTGGCATTCTGATACAGAAGCGATCGTCCTTTGTTTGATGGTCGGAAGCAGCCGCGATCTAGTGCGTCAGGATTGTGGCCGGACTTCGAAGGAGATTAGTCCTAGACCGTACTCGAGAGTGAGATCTTCTGAGCAATGGGTAAAATCACGATATCAGGACGCATTGAGTGTAGGAGTGGCACCCCTCTGAACTATATCGCGAGCCAGAACAAAGAGGTCGTGTGGTGGGTTGGAGCGTGACCATCAAAGCGAGATATGTCGGAGGCGCGTGCGCATCATTGGAAGAAAGGGGGGCGCACCTTCTTCGAGATCTTGCAACATCATCTCAGTACAGACCACGCACTCCAGACCCGCTCTGCGGCAAGACCCTCGTCGGCCACCTTCCTACGGATTCGGAGTCTGGATTGGTTTGATCGAACCGTTATAATTGCGGCAGGTGAAGAACCCGAGCTGCGATGAAACCCAAATCGCAAAGAGGGCTCAAGAACCCATTTATCAATATCCACGATCGAACAGCTGACGTTGAGGTCTGCTTACTAGGTGTCTGTCTGTCGACCCCATGACGAAGGAACGGTCGGGAAGCGTCTCCGACTCTCCGGAGCTTATGCTGCGCCACATAAATCTTTTCATTCAGAGTTCAAGCCTTGACTGAAAGGTGATAGAGCGCACACTGCTCTCCATCCGATCACGAGAGGAAATTCTTAGGGAGATAGCTAGGAGACTTATGAGATACAAATGCAACATATCGACCACAAGAATGAATTATCGCTGCACACGACTAGCTTGGACCTTGCTTGATTCAGCTCTCCGAATCATCTTCCCGAACGGGGTAACTGGTCTGACCGCGAGAAGATGTCTACCCTCCTTCTCATCGTCGCTCCATTCTACCCTTGACCAGCCACGAGCAACTTAGAACTTCACCGCACGCGACTACTACTAGAATTAAGCGTTGGATATGTCACGGTTCGTGAGGGCTTCTAAATATAGGTAAGTAAGTAAGGATATCATATCCGTCTGTGTAAGGTGTCTGATCTCAAGTGCTGCTGTATCTCTAGACATGTCTTCGGCCAAGCTGCGAAGAAGGAACATGGCCTCGAGAACGTCCGCATATCCAGCAGCGCATGGGATACCAATCTTTGTGGGGCATCAGGGGTGACGATTTACCAGACTATCTCTCTCGCTGCAATCCAGTCCCGGCTGATCACCATCCCAACCTGTTGTTACCCTTCATTTCCAGCAATACATCAGCGTAAACTACCAAGTTGGAGGTGGCGGAGCCTTCGCTATTCTGCCACTACCTGGCACAGAACTCTCTGCAGGTGTACCGTACCGTCTGCCTGACGTCTTTCCACTCGCCCGCGGTCACACGGCACCAGTCCTCGATACTGATTGGTCACCCTTCGACGATCGTATCGTCGCGTCTGGAGGCGAAGATGGCAAGGTTCTTGTCTGGAAAGTGGAAGGTACTGAATTCGAAGGATGGGGCGCAGAGAAGTGGGTGCCACAGGACTTTGAGCCTGTCTCGAGGATAGCTGCATCTGCTCGCAAGATCGGGCAGGTCATGTTCCATCCAACCGCGTCTCATGTTCTCGCGTCCGCGACGGGAGATCACACGGTCAAGCTCTGGGATCTGGCGAACGCGGAGGATCCTAGGTCAACCCTTGTCGGGCACGGAGATACCATCCAGTCCATCGCGTTCAACTCGACGGGTACGTTATTGGCTACGACCTCACGTGATCGTAAGCTTCGTTTATTCGACCCGCGTACTGGCGGAGAGGCCGTCAGGGTTGGTGAAGGCCATGGTGGTATTAAGGGTGCGAGAATCGCGTGGATGGGCGATATGGATAAGATAGCGACGACCGGTTTTAGCAGGATGAGCGATCGGCAGGTGTCGATCTGGGATACGGGATCGCTCGACAGCGAGAAGACCATCAACATCGATCAGTCCGCTGGCGTACTGATGCCATTCTGGAGTGACAATGGAATACTGTTCTTGGCCGGAAAGGGCGACGGAAACATCCGGTATGTTGTGGTTGTGCCTGCTACTATTACTCTCACATTGATCGCAGTGGTCGCCTCGTAAATGAATTTGTATCTACAGCTGTTACGAGTACGACCAGGACTCGTTGTTCGCTCTCTCAGACTACACATCCCCGAACCCACAGAGAGGGATGTGCTTCCTTCCTCGACGCGCTCTCAATGTATCCGAGTGCGAGATTGCTCGAGCGTACAAGGTTTACGGGACTTCCGTCGAACCCATCTCCTTTATCGTTCCTCGAAAGGTCAGTAGCATAATAAAGTCTTCATTAGCTATCACACCTTCCGCTCCATATTTGCTCACCGCTCTTCATCTACCCACACTTAAATAACAGTCGGACTCGTTCCAAGCCGACATCTTCCCCCCAGCACCCTCCTCTGAGCCGGCACTATCAGCGTCCGAGTTCTTCAGCGGAAAGACAGCGCCTCGCAACCTCGTCGATCTGGATTCGGGGACAGCTTCGACCGGTGCTGCGCCGACGACGCTTCATCATCAACCCACACCCACCAAGAGTGCGACGGCGCCTGCCACACTTAGCGCCTTCGCTCCTGAGCCGGTCATCATCCACAAATCTCCCGCGATCGCCGAGCCCCCATCTACGCCGGCTGCCACCACCACGACAACACATGATATACAACCACAGCCACAACCGCCCAGCCCAACAACCCAACACAGCCCACCCATACCGTCCTTTTCTGTTACTGACAGCAGCTCCGTCAGTCAACTCGAGTATCTACAGATTGGTCTGATCAACTGACTGGAACCATGGCGTTCATTTAGTCCGATCTCAAGAGCGAGAACGAGAAGCTGGCCAAGGAGCTTCGAGAGGCCAATGCTCTCGTCCGAAACTTGGAATTGCAAGTCGAGACACTCAAGGCGAACGCAAATAAGGCCAGGCAACTTCTTGGCTGAGGAAATTTGTATTGTCCTATCCCTCCCCCCCATCAGTTCCAAAATCAATATATGTATAATGACCCTATTCTCTCTCGGTTTCCATATATCGGCTTGGATAACAAGTGGTATTATATACATATGTAGTTACATAGAATGTTTCGATGGTTCTAACACGGAGGGAGAGTGAGAATGAGACCATGATAAAGAGGGAGGTGACAAGTGGGACACAACGACACAAGAAACGAGCCAAATTTCGAAAGAACTTAATGACTGTTGGGAGGAACGGTCGAAGCCAGCACGGGGCAGTCTGACGTGTTCAGAGAGAAAAGCGAAAAGAAATGAGGACCAAGATATACGAAGGATGCATGGCCCCGTGGCTGGGGGGCTGGGATAGAAGTGGACGGGTCATGAATGCCGTCGTGCCTGCTGTAGGCGAACACGAAGGAACTACGTAGGAGTGATTAGTAAATACATGTAGAGCCAAAGTCATTTGATAGCCGCTTACTTGAACCTTTGCTCTGAGCTCATCATCGGAAGAGTTAGGAGGGACCTGAGATAAAGTGTACCTCATGAGTTGGTACATCGTGGCATCGTCAATGATGGCCTCATCGGATCGGAGTAGGGGCGTCGGTGAAGATGGCCTTGGGGGTTCAGCTGCAAATACATACCGGGCGTAGGAACGTTAGGTGAATATTCGATGCGCAACTGCCAACTCATTCCAACGTACAAGGCTCCGGGTTCATGTTCCACTTCTCTGCCAACAGGTCCGGAACAGACGGCCGCTGTTTCGGGTCCCTCTGTAGACAGTTCCTCATTGTGTTGATGATACATGGAGGAACTGGCGTAGCATTTTCCATCACATGCCGCTCGGGTTCAGCGAGACCAGTCGCAGGATTCTTGGAACCCGGGACCGTTGGGACAGCGACGGCGGGGAACTCAATGATGTGTCGTGGGTCTGGGATAGCCGCGAGCCGTTGATACAGCGTGAGGAAGTAGAAGGGCGGGTGGCCGTAGATCATCTGATAGAGGATGCATCCTAGAGACCACACGTCGCTGGCCCGCCCTAGCTTCATGACCCGATCGCCATTTATACTCCGTGTACCTTGTATCGCCTCTGGGCTCATGTAATTTACCGTTCCGATCTGTTGAAGGCGCAAAGAATGAGTGAATACGTTACACGAAATCCGCGTCCAAGGACACACCTGTGAATCTCGCGAGATGTTCGTGGTGTCATTTGCTATAGCTTTGGCGATCCCAAAGTCAATAAGCTTAAGGGAACCCTTGACTAAGAGGAAGTTGGCAGGCTTCAAGTCCGTATGCACAATCTTCTCTTCATGAATGACGTGTACGGCTTGTAACATCTGAAGCAAGCGAAGGTCATCACGCTGTCAGTCAACACCCGGCTTCATTAGGTAAGGAGCACTTGGGGACACTCGCCTGGTGCCAATAAGATGTGAGCCAGGGATAATCCACGGCTTCGCCCTGCTTTTCACTGAGCAACTTCGCCAGATCAATCTCACCGCACTCCATAACCTGCATTGTGAGTCAGATCTCAACATCAGCTGCCGCCGCACCACACGAGGTAGATATGGGAAACGATGCTAGCAATGAAGGCTCACCATCAGGATATGTTTCTTCGAGCTGGCATCAAACTCCATCAAACGGACAATACGCTTGTTTCCTTCCAGCCGTTTGAGCAACGCAATCTCGTCCCTGTATCCCTGAATGGTTACAGGATCCGCGTTCTCAAGAGAGACCTTTTTGATGGCACAGAGGTGTCCTTCGGGTGACAACACGCGGAACACTCTTGACGTCCCTCCCTTTCCGATAACGTCTAGACGCTGGTAGGTCTTGCCTTGGACCTGCAGAACCGTGAGGATCAGTTGGAAAACAGAAGAGCCAAGAGGGACACTCTTACAACCATAATCGGCGGCATCCTTCTTGAATTGGTTGGAGGCGGTGCATCCTGTTGTTGTTGTGGTTGCTGCTGTCTCTGCTGCACCTGTTGTTGTGCCAAGGTCTTATCCCTCAAATCTTGATTGGCAGCACGATCACGCTCCTCATGCTGCCTATTTGTCAGCTCCCTCAACTGTGCACCATCCACGGCCTCGGAGATGTACCCAGGCGGCGCCTGTGAGTGGCCGGCATACGATGGTGGTTGCGAGGTGTACGTTGCCGTCATTGACGGTGTCGCGGTAATTCCGTTTCCGTTCACACCCCGATTCTCTTTGGATGCGTCTCGGTATTGTTGTCGCTCATCCGCGACACCGCTCCCCACGCGGAGCCTCGCGCTGGTGGTGGGAGCTTCTGGCATTGTCGGGTTGCGTCGATGACGGGTGGCCGCTAGTGGCGCGTAGGTGACCCCAGTGTGTGCATTACCGCCCAATTGTTGTTGACCGGCTGACCCCTGTCTGGTCAACTGAGAAGGTGGTGCACGAATCGTTGTCCCACTTGTCGTATCTCCGCGGACAGCTCTCGACTTTGGGCGCTCGGTGTATACGTCCGGCGGAGTTGTACCCTGTGGGGCTGGTTGGGCTTGCCCGGGTCGGAAGGGTCGCCCAAACGGTTGTGGTCGAGTGGCAGACATCAGGCGTGGTGTAGAGTAGCTGTCAAGTGCCGAGGCGGCACGGTGATCCTGCGTGGATGCCTGGGGATCTGCATACTGTCGTTGGTGTTCGACTGACGATGCTGCTCTGCTGCGGCTGGTGATAGGTGCTGGATTGGACGATGAAGGTGGCGGTTGTTGGATGTGCCCAAATTCGCGTTCCGTTGGTGATACACCCCCGAGCAGCTCTTCGGCACCGTGTTCGGACTCTGAGATGGGATAGAAACCATTATAACTTGTGTCACCTTGGGACAGGTGACGGACGGACCTGGAAGCGAAGACCTCTTCTGTCTCTTACTCTGCTGCATGCCATCAAGGTTATCTCGCGCCCTCTCTCGCTCCATCAGATCTCTCTCCTTCTCTAGTTCTCTGTCGACATCAGACTCTTGCTCCCTTTCTCTCTCCTGTTCCCGTTCCCACTCCCTCGCTCGCTCCTCCTCCCGTTCCCGTTCTAGCGACCTGCCCAGGGCCATAGCCTTCCACTCTCGATCCAATTCCTCTTCCATGTCCCTCTCTGTCACTATCGCTTGTTGCTCCTGGGTCGCTTCCTCATTGATCACGTCTTCCACAACGAGCGGGGGTGCGACCTTCCTCCCTCTCACAGGTCCCCCCGAAATAGAGGATCCTAGTCGGCCAGACTGCACCCGACTTCGAGCATATATTGCTGACGAGGAGGATCCGCCTTGGCCGCCCTGAGACTTGGGGCTGATACGCGGTGAGAGTCGTTCCACTTCGGGTGAAGTTGCGCTGTCACTCTGGCTTTGACTCTGAAGTGTTCCGTCAGATTCAGGCGTCGTGTTTGGACTAGAGCTCGTACGGCGCAGCGGTGCTTGCATAGAAGACCCTGGAGCTCCCGGCGTAGAATTGGAGTTGTATCGCGACAGTCCAGGAGTCGTTGAAGGAAAGTCACGGAGCTTTGGGAGTGGAAAGGCCGATCGTGATACGGTATTAAGTGTAACTCGACTTCTCAGCGCACTAGAGTCTGCAGGAGTCTACAAAACTCGTAAAATATGAGCATACTCTGGGCGAGAACGCAGATGATTGAAGTCGATTGAACATCACCTGTGGCTCAAGCAGACGCGGGTCTTCTTGTGAATAGCGTCTGACCGTTAAAGCTTCATCACGAGACTGGCCAGAGTCACTTCCTCGATCTCTCTCCTTTTGCATCACATGAGTTGGAACCGACGCGACGCGTGTAAACGGGCGCGCCTGCTGTTGTTGTGCAGCAGCACTTGACCGTGACATCAAAGAGGACAATGGTGGAGAATTTCGTGCCCTCGAGAGCATTTCATCTCCTCCATGACTAGGGCTGGGCGATGAGGTCGAGGGCTTGGTTGACGGGCTCACCGACAATGCTGATGACTTTTGTGGAGAGTCGTCTTGGTACACGAATGATGGAAGCGCTTCCTTCTCTTCATCTGAGTCCTCGAGAAGATCCAGCAAGTCTGCAGGGAGACCGAGCGCGTGTGATGGTGTTGGCGTTACCTCCATCATTGCTGACACTGATGATGATGATGATGGATGATGATGGAAATTTCAGTTGTGATTGGAATTGAATGTTGGTTTGGAACAAATGGGTCACCGCCGCTCGTAGTTGTGAGGAAGCGGATGATTAGTGTAGTGGATTGGACGTGTGTTGATGGGATCGTTTCAGGATGAATGGAATGAGGAGAGGTGGCAATATCGAACTGTAAATTGGCGGGAGGGGTAAAAGCACAAACATTGGTTCGCGCAAATAAGGTCACGAGATCTACCTACATGCGGCACGCCTCGTGCCCACCATCTGTCTTCCTGCGTCCTCAGAATCTCATCAAGAATAGGGCTCAACACCTTTCTTGTCCACTTTTCTCCTCTGAACTAGACAACTCTTACGCTACACCGCAAGGTCAATGATTTTGCGGCTCTAACATCGTCTTGTCAACCTCGTTTCGCCGTGGAATGCTGGCTTTCTAACAGCATTCAGCTTGTTGCATCCTATGAGACTCCTCTCGGAAGCAGACTCGATCATCAACACCGCTGTCATCTTCTGAGAACACACACATTGCTGTTGCTACTGCCATCTACGCCTGAAAGATAAACATTCGAGTGTTTCACAGGTCACAGAACGCGTGGCGGACTAGCTCTCCAAACTAGGATGAAATCCCGACTCTCTAAACTGAACAACGCTTGCACCGGGCCACAGAGACCAATGGCCCTAATAGCCCTAGCACCGCTTGAGCATGATGACGATTATATTTGCTCGACTCTTCCATACGGTTTGACCCTACTGGCTAATGATGCCAATAGAATGGCGGTACGCATGTGCGTACAGATGTTGCTGTATAAAGGGCGTAGATTTCTAAACAACATAGCAAATCACATCATTTGCTTCCCTAACGTTGCGCATATAGACTCTATTTCATCAAATGTCTTTGCCGCCCATCTCTGGAGTTCTATGTTACGGAAGATACGCAAGATTTATCTTGGCACTTGGCAAGCAGCAGGAACAGAACGCATACCGACACAAGGCCAAACTTGCTGATACCATGTTATTATGTGGCGAAAAGTTAAAGCAACATCTACCGCCAGGGATAGAGAGTGATCAAGCTTCCATAACTCCAGGGCTCTGTGTACCGGAATCCAGGTTGGTCAAACGGTGTTGACTGACAGGTAGGAAAGCGACGTCAACGACCAGTGAAACTCACCGCCACATGACCCCTAAGAAAAGGAAAACCGAGAAGGGCTTTTCCACTAGCATTCTACGCGTGTGATTATCATCACTTTTAGAGATACCTGTGACAGAAATGAGAGGGATAACTGGGTCAAGACACGCTCTCTTAGTTATAGATTCACAGCAACGGTACTTACTGGCGAGAATAGCTGTGCCCATGGCAAGCGTCCGATCAACTACAACCACAAGCGCATGGTGCTATTAAGTAAACATACTCTTGAGCTCTGGGTCAGACCCTCCAACGTACCCCATTTCATCGCGGAGTCATGATCCAAACGCGAGAAGTTGGTCTCACTGATCATCCAGGCGTGGCCCAGTGAGAAAGCCATGATCAGACTAGCAAAGAGCCCCGAAAGAAATCATAGCCTACTTACGACCGTGGCAGCGGGATGGACGTTCGAAGACCTCCTGAGACCTGCATCCGGATTCTGATGAAAAGGTATGCACATCTTTTCAGTTCCAAAAACATGTCAACAATGGCCCTGTTCCCACATAAATACATAATCCCGAACCTGCATGAAGCACTAGTCAGCGATGCTTAAGGTCATTTTGTACCAGATGCAGAAGACGAACGTTGTAGATCATCGACTTCTCCACACCACAAGCGTGAACACTCAGACTCTCCTCGATCGCCACTGTCTCCATCCATATTCCCATGGAAAAGTCCGTACCAAGACCTTTCACCTGCTCATCATCAGTTGAATACAGCGAGTTGGAGAACCCAGGAAGTGGGAGATCCAGCCGCCCTCTGGACGAGTGCCTGACACAGGCGAACCACAGCAACATCGTCCGACCCCATAATGCCCAGTTGGTCCTGTATGAGGAAGCAAATTATCTCAATGATGAAATTGACTAGGCCTTGGCTTATTTTCTAGACCGCTCACTCCTTCCCCGTGTAGGCATAATCAACAGTCGACGATGACAAACAATCTTCCTCTCCCGGAAACAAAACCGCGAGCTATTCGAATGATTTTAGGATTAGATTGAAGTGCTGTACTTGAAAGTGACAGAACCTCAGCACTTGCATTCTCTGGCCTGCTGATATGAAGATCCAACTGTGGGATCCCTGCCGCCTGTCGCGCAAATGCGTCACACCCAAGCATGATGATAGTGCTCCATACGAGACGTCGAGCTTCTTCCCTCCTTATCTCGGCCAAGCTTGCGTTAGGTGCCCATCTCGGCAAAAATGTCCATGACGGGGTGCTTCGCAAGACTTCGGGAGTGCTGGCGAGGGAAAAGTCCCGACAACGACACCTTGCCGATGGCTCTGGTTCCTGGCCTACAACAGGATCGATTGGATTTCGCCAGTTATTAAAAGGTGTACGCATCACCGCCGCATCGTATTTGGTGAGTCGAATAGGTGCTACAAGGCTCTTATCGAACAACCCAGGTGACGGTGTCACAAGCTCCGTGCCAATACCACTATAGCGGAGCTGGTGGGTCTGATCCTTTCTGCTGTTCAGAAGAGACCGTTCAACGGAAGGTACTGTATCTGCAATGTAAGTCGCCACACGAGGATCGGTGGCGTCGATGGACGTGAGGCCTAGTGTATGTATCACAGCGTCCAAACAATGAATAGAAGACTGCATCCGATACAGGGTGCAGTGTCTGTGGGAGCTGGTCTCGTACATGCTCAAGATCTGCTCAGGTTCGGCGTTGCATGGTTCTAGTGAGATTGATTTTAACTGTCATTTGTGGCGATATAATAGCATGCGTACCCATGCTGCTTGTGCCAACGGCAAGTCAACCCACCCTGCATTGTAACTCGCCTCAAAAGATGCCTGAGCTATATCTCTTAGGGCAACGCTCTGCCTCCAGGCCTTCTGCCGTTCCTCTGGATCGTACCCCCAGGTGGGATCCGAATGTGACTGAAGGAACTTGGAGTACGCTAAGATGCTCAGCACCAGGGCTGGCTGGACAGCCGCTCGAAGCTCGGGATGATAGAAGACATCGAAGAACAGTGGTACGTTGAGGAACGAGAGCCAGAGCGGCGCAGCTTTAAAGAACAAGAAAACGTCGCGGGAGATCTCTGATGCGGCATCGTGACGAGCAGTGGTCGCATAAGAGGCCGTGCTGGGAGGTGGGGTGTACGCGTTCAGGAGGCAGTCCCACCAGGTGGCTCGAGAGAATTGAAGGGAAGGTTCATGGCCGATATTAGCGTTCGGAGGGGTCGGATCCTTTTTTCCAAGGGGGGTTGGGGCAGTCATAGCTTGTACATCTTGAGGTTCTCCGATTGATCGTAGGTAGATTGGATTCATCCACCGTTGATTCGACACATTGTAGCCCGCCTGTGACAGATGGGCTAGGGGCGTAGCCGCTGAGGATGTTGCCAAAACCTAACATCGTCTCAGATCCGCTTTGCTGACAAAGAATCCGAGGTCATTTGGCTGTTCATACCTTAGTCGTCGCTTGTATTGGCCCATCCGGCACCGGAACTTCCAAAAGACTTGTCCCAGCGGACGCATGGCTAAATGTGGACGACGCCAACTCGTTTATGATCAAGGGCAGCTGAAAATCTTTGCCTATATTTGCCTCATGATGTTGGCTGAGCTCCGTCATTCCGGCGGAGCCCGTTGAGGGCGGAGCACCATAGATACTTGCGCCCAGGCATGCGTTACCTCCAAGGGATAGCGGACTAAAGATGCCGGGCTGATGTCGAGGGTCAGATCGAATGGACGAGATTGACACGTCTAATACATACCTCTTGCACGCCCGTGGTACTACTGTCCCCAATTAAAGAGTTCTTTTGGCAGCTAGCATATCTGTGCTTTGGTTTCTGTAGCCAGCTTTCCAGTTTATGCATCTTCAAGTGACGTTTGCGGTTGGGATAATTGCATTCTTTTCCCGCGATCAAGCAACTTATGCAAGCAGGCTGTTTCCTATCGCAGAACTGAATCACAGAGGTGGATTGTGTGAAAGCCATCATTCCATATCTCGGCTATGATACATGACTCACGTGTTTTTTCTTTCGGCAAGTCGTGCAAGCCAAAAGTCGAGGCTGTGGACCTCGACGGCGACGGTCAGCTTTTAACAATGCAGGAAAGCTCTCTCCCCTGGTATCGGCTGGCTTGGTTTCAGACGACATGATGGAAATTTGAGAAAATCAGAGCACCCACTTGGAAATGCTAAATACCCACGCGGCTCTTCGGCCCTGCGCTACAATACCCTCCACCCGCCTAAGTGCGATTTGGTTCAAAGTAATCACACAATGCAGCCTGGCAGGGCTCAAAAGAAGTCTTTTCCACTCACGGCTCCGACTCCGAAAGCCGAATGGATCTGGCGGTATATATTGATATACTTGAAACCTGACGGCCTCGCCCCGGATAGGTCACATCTGTAATAGCATAAATCAGCGTGAATCCTACCCCAAGGGCTTCTCAAGTATTATTCTAGGTATTTGTGACGACGCGGCTGGCTGCTCTTGAAGGGCGTTGGATGAGACCAGAAAGATGAGATCCGGAGATCCGGAGATCCTGAGATCTATCATGATCTTAAAAATCATAATAACTAATCGCACGCAGACGATCTATGAGAGCGATGCTTGCCGGATATGGTACCATAGTCAAGATACTTATGGGCCATGCACAAAGGAGTTGGCTTCCAATTTGGTTTGCTAGAAGGCGGTATCAGTCTTCATGCCAACGGAAGCCGTCACTCCAGCCATCACGACCAGTTTGATATCAATCCGTGCACATGCTCAAACTGAAAATAGGAGAGAGAGCCTCGCAAAACTGAGATCGGCACATCCGGGTCCAATATGCATCACTAGGGTGAGTTGGTTCGGCGCTGGCCCTTTCGTTTCTACTTCCGACCATGCCGATCTTCCTAGACGTTCAACGATATTGCAGAAGTAACCGGATCGATAATTTCACCAACGTATCTTAGGGCTGTAAGCGACCAAGCGTCTGCGGGCTTCGTTACCTGTAGGGAGTAAACTCTTTCCTGCTCTGCTTTGAGTTCATTTTAGATATAAAGTGAGCATCAAGTCCCATTCTGTTCGAGGTCAATGTAAACCCAGATTTCCACGACTGTCTCATGGCATTGCCTGATATAGCCAGAAGCCGGAAGCCACCGATACATCCACGACCCTCTGTCTACTCACATTCACTCCAAGCCAACCTGTGCAGGGTTGCTGTCTTTCGGTCAGGCACCGTTATCATAGGGATAAATATCATGGTAGTGCAGGATAGAGCCCATAAAGTCAAGGCTGGATGGCCGGTTTCCTGAAATTCCACAGCTGATAACGGATCCGACGTATTGGTGACATGCGGAGCCATTCGCTGATCGTCAAAAATAATCCACAATATTCAGGGTCAATGACGTACTCGTCATCCCCGAAAATCGGCTTCCACTATCAGATCGTGGGATGGAATCAAAACGACCATCAAGAAGGACCCGACCGCTATCGGCTTCCCAGTCCCCGCTCGAGCACTAAGTGTTAGTCACAACGGACTCAACCCACCCCTTGGTTTCCGTCCGGCTCCTCATACCGCCAATCAACATCGAAGGCGGTGGGGACGATGACACGATGTTCAATGAGGTGTTGGCTACAAGCAGAGGTATATTTGCGAGGCTTGACAGAAGTCGGGTTTCTTCCACTGCTTGTTGTCGAAGATAGTGAACTACATTTCTAAATGGAGTTGACTCATTGCGAAGTTTCATAATAGACAAACGCCATCTTGAGATATATAGTGAAGGACAACTCACCCGCTGAAAGATGTGGCTGCATGGAAAGTCGAAGTGGGTTGGATACGTGGGTGACGGGTATTAGCGACCCAATCGTTGATTCGCTTCGAGTTTCCCAACCCAGATCTGCGGAAACCACATAACCCATAAGGAAGACGGCTCAAAAGGGATCAGATTAGGAAGGCGTAGTACCTGCTAAAGAGAGCCGCGTACCTTCAATGGCCTCATCAGCCACAGGGAAACAGAGTGCTAGCGAATAGGTGACATGCTTGCAATTGAAGAGGGCGTCTGGGAAATGAATTTGTGATGACCGAGCGTGGATCCCTCAGATTGGAGTGCTCGTCGTGTGGCAGTAGAACGGAGGCGCTGACTAGTCAACCACGACTTCTGTGGGGCATACTTTGTCAAGGCACACGTCAATACACAACATCGGCTTCGATCACCTTTATACCATCACCGACGCCCTTCACACCGGAGCGCATGGGGATGGCAGTGCTGGATGCCTATATGTATTCACAGTCTTTACGCTCCGGACAATCCCTTACTTGACCGCGGCATGCTTTTCTATTCATTTGATCGTTCGGACCACGATATTAGATCCTCGCGCAACGCGCATCAATTTGAAACACCGGCTCGACTCCAAGAGCGCTCAACTATAATTCACTCAAGCACCCATCGCCGCCGTCAGCGAGCCTCACATGCTTAGCTCTGAATTGGGTCGGGCGCCAACAGCTCTTGATCCTGGCTGACCAGATAAGATAGTTGACGATTAGTTGGCCCAGGCCACCTGCGGACTTCTTTTCCTCCGCCTCAAACCACCTCTCACTTCTGCCCTGGCTCGAGTGACGTATTCCCCTTTAAGGATGTCGAGGATATTGATCGTCGCTCCGACTCGCATTTTCGCACTCTTTCACCACTCCATTTGACCCATTATTTCTCTTGTTTCACGTGTCAAGTCTTTTTATCACTTTTTGATCGCTTGAGTTGCCTTCTCGCATACAAATGACTGACATTTCTCTTGACGCCGCTCATTTCACGGCTTCAATCGTCGCGATAGGTCCTTGCGGTATGCTTGGCTTCAACATACTCGGAATCCTGTCACTAACTGACCAGTCATGCATTTAAGGATGTTCCTGACCATGTTCAGTTCATGTATTCGTCCACTGTGGATCTGTCAGCAGTTATTTCTTGTTAATCGTTATCATCAGCCCCCTCATGATTACAACTGGCAAAGTTGGTATGTTTTAGGCTTCCATATGAGGCAAAGAGTGGAATATAATACTGAATTCCTCACGTAGCGATATATTTTCATCGCTATGAGTTATAATGCATTTGTCATCCATGGGGATGGTACGGGAGTGGATGCATACTTTCAATTTCCACGGACATTGATCACCCGCCAAAAGTGAGTCGGAATAATCCTTCAGTCTCATATC
>WSTV01000233.1:0-43587 GCA_019632285.1 Tulasnella sp. 332
CATTCCATGTCGCTGAATCTCCGAGTGAGCTACGTCATATGCGTCCAGTAGTCGTCGAGTCTCGGTGGAAAGGCCGTACACCACAGGATTTTGTCCCACTTGAAACCCATCGATCGAAGTATCCGAGCTGCCCTTGACGCGAACCGAATTATCGTTCACTGAAGCTCGAAGCAGCTGTAAATCAGAATCAAGCCCTTGCAAACGTTTGAGGAATGTGACTTTGTATTCAGGGTACTTGAAGCCGACACAGGGTAAGCAGGTCCTCCCCGAACGAAGGTCGCTCCAAAGCGAGCGATATCTCTCTGGCTCGAGTTCATGACCTATAATTATGCGAGTCTTAATAGCAAATCTTATCTGAATGTATCCAAAACAAACATAAAAGTAAGCGGGTGACTACGATCATGCTTCAGCTCCCGGATGAGTGCATGAAACAATTCGCCTACTTCTCGAGAGAGAGCCTCGAACTCGGAAGGGCCCAAATCAGGGAGGGGTTCTGAGTCGTCCATCCTGCGAAAGGTACCGATGTAGAGATTCGAACCATCGTCAAGGCGCTCAATGATCTCCACGTCATGCTCGGCATCCCACATCTCTGGCGTGTTCATCCCAGCGTGAGTTGACTTTTGTCTCTCCACATCCGCCTGAAGAGATAGCCTGGGCGATGAGATGCACCAGCCAGAAGTGCGATGGTCGCAAGTCCAGTTGAACCACGGCGATGCATTTGGTGAGATATAACATATAGAAACGTCCGTCTCTTGTGCCTTGTGATCGGGAAAGAAGTAATCGACTTAGTTGAGATGTACAGCTATATGTGCCAGAGGGATATGTGTACACACAATGAACTCCATGATGCGCTTCCCAGAATGGCACGCAAATGTCCGAGCACTACGACCCACATATTGACCGGGAAACGGAAGAGAATTTAGGATTTGATGTCTCAATTTGCTTCCATCGCCCTTTGATAGGATTGAAGACGCATCCTGGGAGAGTGGTGTATGGATGGGAGGCAGGCTGATGAGAGCCTGTAGGACAAGACGTGTTGATGATGGCCCTGCCTCAGCGTTTCCCCTCGTGTCGGGAGAATCTACTTGCATGGGAGCAGCTGACTAGGAGAAGAGATGCAACTCAGAAAATGATTGATGAGGCCTGAGGAATAAACCGACCACAGACTTTAGAGCAATTAGTGAAGTCTCGTGTCCGATCGGCGCCTCTTGGGCCATGTTCGTGGACGGTAACGCTTTATGGCCAACAGTTGTCGCGATATAAGCATCAATATCTGTGAGAACTGGCGAGAGAGGAGATGGGGCCTGGGCTTGAGCTGCTTTTGACCAGATTGATTGTGCAATCGCTGCGGACTACAGAATTAGCATGTCAGCACCTGCTCTGTGACGTTCACCAGAAGTTCACAAAATTTCAACCCTAGGCCGGGACCAAAGTCATGGGGCGATTTTTGGTATATCTCATCCCAAGTAAAATACGAAGAGAGAGGTGCACCATCGAGTTCGTCTATGGAGCGTTCGGATATGGTTGTGACGCGGCCGTTCTCCAAATGAGTAGATGGATTTATCTGACCATGATAAATGCCACCATTAGAGGCGGAAGGCGCGGAGCCGGAAGTTGGCGGTGCTGAGACGTGCGTTGGATTGATCGCTGTGGATAAGGCTGGGGGGACCACGCTTTCCAGTGCCGCTTCTCGCTCTTTGTCATCTCCCTCCGTTTCTTTGTCGTCGGATGCTTTCCCAATTTATCGTCGGTGTCTGATCGTGTGTCCCAGAAGCGTTTTTTCTCTGGTGGCGGAGAAGGAGCAACAGACCGCGAGGACCTTGGTTTATTGAACGCGCCCGTCATAGCCTCAGATAGCTTTGCGTCAAAGCTTTGGTATTGAAAGCCGATGCATCGTACGCGATGCGACGTAGAGCCGACACCCAGAGCAGATTGGACCTAAAGTGCCAAGGCAAGTGACTGGGCATCATTATCTAGAAGTTACTCGAGTATGAACGCGCAACACGAACCTCGGACCCTAATGCTAATGTTTCTTCAGGGTCCAAATCTGGTAGACGTTGCTTTAACAGGGTCATTTGGCCATGATAGACCCAACGGGTGAACTGGGCATCTTTCTTGACGAACAAGTGGATGGGATGATCGAAAGTCCAAGGATCCTCCTCCCCGAGCATACGAGCCGCCAGAATATATCCATGCGAAGCTTTCGTGGAGGCCCAGATGACCTGAAAGTTCTCAACAAGCAAGAGTGGGATTGTGGCATGAACCTAGAGCAAATCCAACGCGAATTGGGTACAATCAGGGACTCGATACTCAAATAGCCTGATGGATACGTTTTGAACTACCTTTTCTGCTGTCGCGAGCAGCTGGTCCTGAGTGGTACGAAAGCTGTGAGGCATCTTCTTCGGACGGGTGTATGTGTTTGGGAAGACTGTCCCCAGTATTGCCTTCCGTTCGGCTGCAGTGAGGCTCATTTGACTGATAATACTGGGTTCTCAAGAGCTACTTGGAGGTACGTTTCCCTAGGTTCAGCGCGTATGCAGGCCAACGTTAGGGCGAGCGAGACAGATCTACGCTGCAGGGACATTTGGTTGGACCAAATGAACCGTTCCAACGCCTCTCGATAGCAACTGCACGCGTGCCCTTTGGGCAATGATTTCTATGAGTTCTACTATCTGTACCTCTGGAGGGAAAGGCAAGCCCAACTATTGGAGCGTCTATTTTCTCCCCTGGGCGAATTGACTGGTACACATTGGGTATGTGGGATCATTCCCACTGGGAGCTGGCTCCAAGGAGCTTCTAGGAGCCCCCAGGTGATATGATACTTGTGGTCTATCCCTAAGATAGCACACAATGGGATATTTAGAGTGTCAAACTGCGCACTGTTCCGTAGACACGGTCTTGGCGATCGGTGACCATTCGCTCGGTAGCTAGTTCCTACCCGTTCTCACGCAAAAAAGCATGTGTACCCTTTGCTTCTCCGTGGCCACATAGGTTTCGGTTGACTTGAAGATTCCTATCTTCATACTGGGCTGTGCTCTTCATACCATCTGTCATGATTGATTGGACTGTCGATGGGATTCAATTAGCACCAAAGGTGTACATGTGATCACGAGTCAGCAGCGAGGAAGTCAACGGTCTGGACCCATCCCTGGGACTGAGAACCCCGACCCGGGAAGAGCGGAGCCCCTTACGACCCAGCGGCAAAGACCGAAACTGGAGCTGAGGCGAAGAAAAAACAAACCAGGCAGTTCTGTATATATTCTCGATGATAAGAATCATTTAAATCTGTTGTCAAATCTCTTGATGGAGATAGCACATTCGTCCCTCCCATCTGATACACCTGGTGTCTACCCAGTAGCCATATTGATTGCGGCCTTAGTTTTGTCTGCTGGCCACATGTAAAACATTCCCCGTCGGATCGCACCTCCCCAGAGACCTGCAATACCCCACTTTAAGATAACCCCTCTCCAGAACCATCTGTGGCCAGCGTATTTTTTGTGGAATGACACAAAACCGTCGCGAGTAGCGTGACCAACAACTGTAAATCCTCCTGCGAGATCATGTCCTTTGCCATTCAGTGCACCAGTCCCGTGATCATAGCGCAAAGTAAAGGTGGTGGGAGGATCTACTTGGCCACCATTGCCTTCATCCTCCTGGCCATCGTGAAAAGGATGAGGAACCGAATACGTGTAGTAGCCGACAAACGTCTGGCCGTGACCTTGATCCCATGAGCTGAGGGTCGATGCCAACAGATCGTCATGAGCAGAAAATTCTGGCGGAACGCGAGCAGACGGTGTAACTCTATGATTTAAAGGTAATGCGGCGATGGATCGGAGCATGCGCATGGTGATGAGGGTGGCCCAAGTAGACGTCTCTATATCCATTGTTGCATGCCTCGTGAGAGGAGCGTTGTAGATGGGGTCGTCCCTCGATGGGAACGTGTACATGTGGTCTTGGATAGCGTTCAAGGGTACAGAACACACGACCCCGTGTATCACTACGTCTATAAGGGAAATATTAAGTGTGATGTGCGTGAGCTGCGGGACAAAGGCAGCATACACATACCATGGTAAAGCAGTCTAGCCATAGTGAACGCCCACTCCTGCGTTCGCGGGCCTGATCGTCCATTCGTTGCTGTAAGAAGCCGCTGCAAAGCGGTATCGCCGCAAATTAGACAGTGATGAGAATCTGTGTTAAGAGACAACATTCATTTACAGTTAGAAAGATTAACACAGCAGTCCAATAAGTACCTATGCTGGACGTGACTATGTTCAGCTTTCTGAGGTAAGATGCGCCCAGCGCATTCTTCCATATCAGAGACCGTGCCATCGGCGAGTTGTCCATACCCAGTAACGGGGTCCCAGTAAGTGGATGCCGGACGATGAAGAGGGAACAGGAAAGTCTCGCAAGATCTCTCCATGCCCAGATGGTAGGTGTTGAGCTCGACTGCTCTTGTGGCAGATGTAGTGAAGACGTGTCAATCCCTCTCATCAGGAGATGTTCTTTCCAAACCCATGGGCTTCGCAAGACACCTGAAATAGTCAAGCACGTACTTGAGAGGGAAAGGATGTCTAGTGGATCATCAATCCGGACACAAAGGTCTTGGAAATGCTCTGTAGCGAGATTGAGCAGTGCTGGTGAATGCATGGTGAAAGGATAACAAGCCAGCATACGGGTTTCATCTTTGTCGTCACCTGCAGATCCAACTGCCTCCGTCGTCAATCAAGCGACCGTCTGAGAAATGTATGGGATGTTATATATCTGCTTCTTGGCCTGTCCAAACCAACCCAAGGCCACGGGATTAGATACCACTCTCTGGTTTCAATCAATAGTTGCAAACGACTCTTGAATACGAGGCCGGGCTACTCCTGACACTGAACCTAGATCGCGAACCAGCCACCTTCGAAGCCCACCGTTGTGGCAGTGATCTATGGTGGTAGCCGCGTAGCAAGGCCGATGATCAAGTTTGGATAGTATGAGCGGTTATCTCATCCCGTTGCGTGGTTGTCCATGCGCCAAGAATACGTACCCATACAATCATGTACTTATCAAGCTTCTTTGGTCAGGATGCGTGAGGCTAGAACTGCTCATCTAGCAGGGGTTATATAGACACCCGGCAAATGGGAGTATGAACCGACCTTAGATTGCATTGGAATTCAGGGTTGAATTTTTTGACAGGGCGATGTCATGGGAATGAGTGTCTTTCAGCAGCCTCCTTTCTCCTTTGGTCTCCCTTTTACTTTGTGACCGAGAGCAAAACGTTCCCCTCAACGCCTCCTCTCTGTGTGTATGCCCTTCCAAAGCTGGGAGGATAGTTGCTGAGCGCTTTGATCGTCTCGACTTTGCGAACGCTCCTGGAGTTCCCAGATGACCCGCTGGACGGATCCAAAGGTGTTGGCAGAATGCGCGCGAATCTTCAATATCACTCTCGTTGGATTAGCCGGTGCATATGGGTATGTGTTCCCGCAAGTTGCATACGAAGCCACGACTAACCGGTGATTTAGCTGGGAGTCCATCCTAGGCCTTGAACAAGACTGGAGATTCATCAAGCGTCTACGGCGCGGTAACCTCTGGACAAGAGCTCCCCTCTGCCTGTATTTTGCGTGCAAGTATGCGACACTACTCAGCGTGATCGGCGTGTGAGCTTCAACCCACCTTGAAGTCTTATCAAACGGTTTAGAGCTGACGGTATATCCTAGGAATTATACGAACAATGTCACTCAGGTGATTGACTGCCAAATTGTCTACACCGTAAGCTTTCGTCTGTTTTGTGCGGCGGGCCCGGAATCTGACAGCTTGTGTTCGATAGGTCATTGAGCTGCTTGGAAACATTGCCATCGGTTCCGCGTCAACCCTACTCTTGCTGCGCTGGTGCGTAGCGATCTGATAAGCGTGTGATAGTCACACTTTCAACCAACGTTTCTCGTTCATCAGCTCGGCTCTCTGGCGACACTACAGTCCCGCGATCTACCCGCTTATAACGCTCTCCACCGCACAATGGATCATACTTCTCTACGGAAGTTCGACTGGTAAGCGGAGACACTTGGGAGCACATGGTAATTATTGATGCAATTTTTTTTATGTAGTTCGGAGTTCCTATGCTGCAAATGGTTCGTGCGTTGTTACTGGCGCATCTTCTAGTTTCCTGGCTGGACTGTATTCCTACAGTGAGTCGTTGAATAGTATCTCAACAATAATGACCAGACTACTGAATGACGGACCAATACCGTTTGATAGCCATGGCGCTGGACTTCACTGTCTTGGTCATGACATTGCTCGGCATATCGCGACTGGGAACGCAGAGCAATAACATATGGAAGCTCCTCTCTCGGAATAGCATCACTTACTGTGCTGGTTAGCCCCTACCCATTTTCATGCGCGTGTTAAGCATATGACTAATTTAAGGGATATGGTCATGCTAGTCGCGGTCATAGTGAACGCTATTTGCATGGTACAGATTTAGAAGCATTTTATGGAGAATGTGACTGACGATATATACTTAATTACTAGATCATCATCGTCATGCGATTGAACTGTAAGCTTGTATTGTAGAAATTTGGGCGATGCGATGGCTCACATTGTCACGCCATCAAATCCAGCTATCATGAACATTATGTTTAGCATTCCAGCATGCGTCTTGAGGTATGAGCTGGGTCCAGGCAGGTATACACGATACTAATGTTTGGTCGTCCCTTTGACTCGACAACAGTACAATTGTCGCGTGTCGCTCCTTTACTAGCATCGATGAGTACAAAATCGCAAATGCCCAGAAACCTAAGCAGTTGCGTAATCTATCTCTCCTTCCAGAATCATGCACGGCGCTTGATGGTCATGAAACTAACTGCATGTTTGTTTTTCTGGTTTCCCATCTCATTTCAGGCGACCTGGTTTACTCTCCCGCGCACAACCTAGCGCCCTACCTGGTCAACAACTGGAATCAGAAACAGACTACAAACCCTCCAATACTAACGGCTACGAAATACACACCTTACCTATCAAAGTAGGTGCGGGCGATGACTTCGGCACCCTCACCAACCCCGCAGCCCCCGCCGCCCCCGCCGTCCCCGCCTTTCCTGGACTACCTGTGGCCAGGACTTCTCAGCCCGCCCTTCAACCACACACATCGCCCGCGGTACCCCTACCGTTAGCCCGCTCAGCGACTGCTCCAAGCTTAGGAGAGATTCCGCAGGCTCGACTAAGGAAATCAGCCACCAAGGATAGGCAAATAACTATCCAGCCGAAGAAGAAGTGGCTGACCTTACCAAAAGAGATAGGGGAAGAATCGGGTATCGATTTTGCATCGATATACACAGATGGTGTCGCTTCAGCGAACGTGTCCGTTGGTCCCGAATCGCCTGGCGTCTATGCCATGGTGCGAGGGTTTGATGGTGATGAAGGAGGAGAGAGAGGTACGCACTCTCCTCAAAAAGGCGATGTATCTCCATCCAGCTCTATCCGTTCTTTCGTCTTTGATCCTTGAGTCTCAGTTACAGTCCGGCACTCGAGTTGCATCCACTGAGCTATTAAAATTTATTGGACTCGATGTCTTTCGCGTTTCGTATTTCCTGCTTGTATTTATCTCAAAGGTTTTGTTTGTTGTAGTAGATGATACGATCCCAACGATGTCCCGCCTAGAAATGCATGCAGAACACATCGTGTGACATTGCAGTGAATAATTCTGCCGCAGATAGGCTTTTCAAACAGAATGGATCGGCTGTCCGGCAATCACTTGCTCCAAGAACGCGAGTGCCACTTGGGGCTGATAATACGGCTAGATCACAGGGTGCGGGGGGGGGGGGTTGAAATGTTAGCTGACCGAAAATAACATCCATTTCGTGGCGAGGGTGACTCACCACTTCGTGTCCAGCTCCAAAGACTCGTCTGTATAGCCGAAGATAGGCGAGTTTTCCATCAGTACAAAGAAGAGGTCGGCCTGTTGGTAAGGACCACTCACGCGAAGGTGAAGTTATCCACATTTTTTACTTGTGCAGCTGCGACGCCTCCGACTGTAACGTTGGTGAAGGCGGTGCTGGAAAACGTCGCGTTTCCGTACCATGGCATGGCGGAGATGGCAGCATATCCTCCCATCCAGTTGCAGCTGATAATACAAGGGCCGTGATCAGAATGGCCAACAGCACGGTTTGGAATTTGGAAGTGCGGGACTCACATGTAATCGGCGTCACCAGCCTAAACAAACAAAGGGTCAACATTCACTCAACATGATACCAAAAGGGGTTTAAATGAAAACAACGTACCCAGATCAGGATCCTCATCTTCGAGTTGGCGAGAGCGCCGAGCTCAGGCAGCCACGTCCTCGAATCGTCGCCAGTGTTGGCAAACTTCTCGTAGGGCGCATCAGGGCACTCCTGGTACTTTACGGCCGCACCAATCTTGGTCTGAATAGACGAGGTCTGGAGATAGTTGACGTAGTACTCAGGTGGGTAAGGATCTGGGTTCTGCTGGCGGACATCATACACGTCTTGATTCCCGATGCAAACGGCCTCGATGTTGTCGTACTGTAGGGGGTGAAGGTAAATAAACAAGCGTTTTGGTTATTGAAACGTTATAGTGACAGAAAAGATTGGTTAAACGTACGCAATAGTTGTCCGCGTTGATGCAGACGGTGTCTGAGGATGACGTCTGCGCGATTGCAGTGCTGGCGGCATAGCAAGCGTTGATCTGCGAGAGGCACCCGCCCGACTTGTAGTACGAGGTGTTGGCCGCCTTGATGACAGAAGAGCTAACGAGCGCACCGTAGCTGTTGGTGCTTGCGTAGTTAATGTACCCGAGATACTGAGTGGCGGGGTCAATCCATCCACTTGAAGAGGCGGGGAAAAAAGGAAAAATACAAAAAGAGTTTTCATATTTGGTCGGTGAGAAGAAGGCTTTTGAGACATACTTGTTGATCATGAGCGCAGTAACCGTGATTTTGACGCCGGAGAGCGAGCCGGCCGTGATCAGCGCGTTCTGCGAGTTGAAGTAGGTGACGAAAGCCGGGCCGTAGTGGCCACCATAGCTCTCAGTTGCGAGGACGAGCCTGCCGGACAACGCAAGGGTAGTCAGCCTCAATTGACTTTACACTAGACAGGAACGAGGCGGCCACGTGCGTGATGCAGATATGGAATATACACTCACTCGCGGGACTGGTACGTGGAGAACTCTGGGCTCTCAAAGAGGGTTTGCAGCATCTAATCCGAGTATGGGCGAGTTCATGTCAGGATCGTAACTCTCCTGAGGCGAAACATAATGACGCACTGTCCAAAGAGCCGCAGCTGCAGATTCAGTTCCAGTCGCAGGATCGGTTCCGTGCGAGAATCCGGTTCCAATCGGTTGGTCGATGTAGAGAGCTATGTGGGACACCAAGTACGTGGTGAGGAAAGAACCCTGCAGTCTGATGAAAGGAGCTAACTCACTGTTTGCAACGTTGTTCCAGCTGTTAGCATTGAGTGTAGTGGTCGCCCCATCGGAGTTGACTGAGCAAGGGCCGTGCTCTGCGTACGTGACATTAGGATCTATATAGACTTGCTACCCCACAGAACAGTAATCGCACCTTGGAAAAGACCAATCATAGAGCTGCACCCAGGTCCTCAAGATGCAGACGAGAGGAATAAGTCACCGGTTGTCTAGCAGGAAATTAATTCCTCACCTCCGTTGAACCATAGTACAAGTGGAGCTGTGGTTGGAGCCGTCCTCGCAGCGAAGAACCAGAACCACTACAATGCAGTGAAAACTCCCTTAGTGCATGCCCTGATTCCGGACACAAGGTATGAGGCGAGGCAGTCATAGGCTCACATATGACTGAGTGGTCCCGACATTGGCATATCCAGACATTGTGTGGACACCAGCAGTAGTCTCGCAAACGCCGGAGTTGTTCACATAGTTGAGACTTCCATCCACGATTGCGGACCGGAATTCATGCATGATAGGTGCATCCTCGGCTGTGCTGCTAAGTGGGGTAGCGAGGACGCTGACGGCTAGGGTGAAGAGGGAGATAGCTTTGGACCACATTGTAAGTTCAGATGGTGCTTGGCAATAGACTTGGCGGACCATCTTAAGCTCCATTTATAGGATAGACGCATGCGCTTCGTAACTGGATGAGAGATGTGTCAAAACAGCGGCACCGTATGGTCCGCCGCGCTTCCTTGAGCGGTGCCCATGTTGGCGCGGGGAAGAGAAGTAACGAGTATCATCCAAAAGGCAATATTACAACATTTCGAGCAACGTATAGGCTCCATGTCGAAGAAGCCTTTGCAGCGTCAAGAGACACCCGAGGTACAATCCTATTTCTGTAGAAAGACATCAAGTTATCAACGCGAGCTGATGGATCGAACGTTATGCGACACGCGAGAGGGGAAGTGATATGTAAGCAGATTCCCGGAGCATACGGATGATGGAAGCATGCACCGTGTGGTCAAACTGGTTCGCGTCGGGGTCATGCATGTTGAAGTTGGAGATTGATTGATTCTCTCAATCGATGGCAGTGAAGGTCTCGCCGCCTTGAGTAAATGATTTGTGTGGGAAGGGCACATGGGTGCCTGATTGGAGAGAAACTCCCGAACGGAAGGCAGTTTCCTTCCAGGTTTCCATGCGGACGGCAAACAACCCGAGCACAATAAGTTGATTGAGAGGCTTGAGAGTTCTTCTGATCTCATTAGAGTGAGGACTCGACTCTAAGAAGTGAAGTCTGAACCACGGCCACGAAGACCGATGGACGGCAATGAACACCGAATTGCCTGGCCATACAGGTGTCGAGTTATAGCCACCTTGAGCATTCATGTCTCGAATGCTAAGGATGAACGGGAATATTGCTCGTTTGTATCCGCAAACCTAAGAAAAGAGAGAGCAGATGCAAGAGGGCTGGTGTTCACATCAGGTCCCAGGCTTTGGACATCTCCGTCAGCCGCCCAAAGTAACCCTCCCCTTTTCGCACCTATCCTCAGACTCACATCCTCAAATTCTCATACGTTACGTATTTATGCGACTTGGCTTGCGTATTCCAGCTTTTTGCTTGATTGCAGAATGATGTGCGTCCGCTGTGCCACTGATAAATCACCCAGGAACATGTCACACGGCCTCCCCTGCCTCCACTGTGGCACCTCCACCAGGCGTACCTCCACGGGGCCTAAGTGCTGACAAGGGATGCTCTCTTAGCCCCTGCTGTGTTCAGGATGGAGGTGGAGAACGTCTTCATAGTGGAGGTATCACGAGCTTTCATTCCAGCTGGACACTGGCTACGGTCGTCACTGGGGGCTACTAAAGCCAGCCTAAACCTGAACTTCCCTTATTCTATAAGCTCTGTATACTACGATGTCCAACCTCCACAGCGCGATTCCATACGCTCGCCTTGGTTCATCCAGTCTTAAAGTATCCAGAGTGATCTTGTGAGCTCCATTGCCCTCATCTTGCTGGGATCGCACTCGCACTCACTTTCACTCTTTACACTATCCAGAGGATGCATGAGCTACGGCAGCTCCAACTGGCAAAACTGGGTTCTTGATGAGAAAGAGGGTGAGCACATCCACTCCGCTATCGTATTTTGGCCGTGGATGCTGATACCGCAAATTGGGATATGTTAGGGATTGAACACATCAAGCTCGCCTACGACCTAGGCATCAACGCTTTCGACACATCCAACACGTACAGCAACGGTCTCTCGGAGGTTGTCCTCGGGAAAGCCATCAAACAGCATAAACTACCTCGAGAAGAGATCATCATAATGACGAAGGTCAGGCTACCAGTAAACCATGACCCGCATGGCGTGCCAATGTGGTCGTCCTCGGCGGAAAACCTGGATAACAGTAGGTACACAAATCAGTACGGCTTGAGTAGAAAGGCATGCAACGTTTCTATCTGATAACTTGGATCGGTCACCTTGTTGATTTCTGATGCTGCTTGATACGACCTTTATAGCACATATTTGACTCCATCAAACACTCCCTTGAGCGTATCCAGCTCGATTACGTCGATTTGCTCCAATGTGAGACTTGGTGCTCTCGCGACCCCAGTATATCGAACTGACGCGCGAACGTTGAATCCTAGGCCATCGGTTCGACTACGATACTCCGATTGAAGAGACCATGCACGCACTGCACGATGTTGTTAAAGCTGGTTATGCTCGCTATATTGGGATGTCATCCTGCTACGCTTGGCAATGTGCGTCTCTGAAACGCTTGAGCCCATCTTTAAACTCCTAATCGACCATCATCATCCTCAATGGTTATGTATTCAGTCCATAAAATGCAGAACTACGCACGCACACACGGTCTCACTGAGTTCATCTCGATGCAGAACTCTTATAGCGCGATCTACCGCGAGGAAGAGCGCGAGATGGTTCCACTTCTTCAAGATCTGGGTGTGGGGATGATGCCTTACTCACCACTCGCTCGTGGATTTCTGGCGAGACCAATCTCGAAAGACAGCGATACGGCGCGAGGACAAACGGATGTGTTAGTCCAAAAACGCGCACTCGATCTGTGCACATCTGCTTATCGTTTTGTACTTACAATAGAACACGAAAGCCGAGTATCGGAGACCCAGAGAAGATGACTTTTCTGTCTACGATAAACGAAAGGTGGGCTAAACTGGAGCAGCTCTTGTGCTTCACCGCTGATTTAGGACCCTGCTGCTTGCGATAGGGTCGCTTCTATTGCCTCAGCCCGGTCTGTTAGCATGGCTCAAGTAGCCCTTGCGTGGTCACTCTCCAAGCCATTTGTGACGGCACCCATCATTGGCACAACTAGCGCCGAAAAGCTCCGGGACCTCTGCGGTGTGTGGTTTATTCTTTCTCATTTGCGTATCATGGGTCACAATGTCTGTCTTTATGCATTTCTCATAGCTGGAGTTCACCTCAAACTCACTGAGGATGAGATCAAATCGATCGATGACCCATATGAACCTCGAAGGGTCGCCGGCCACGCCTAGAACAATCTGAAACGAAAGCACGGCCGGTATGTAGCACCGGCAAGATTATATTATTGATTCATGTACTGATGGAGACAACTACATTTTGAAGACTATGTGAGAACTGAATCGGAGAGGGAAGTTGCTGCGCGAGCCCCGTAAATTTCGACACCAACATCAAAATCACATAGCGTCGTGCATCATCCTGACAGCTTCTTTGATTCGATCGGCATGCTCTTGGGACCTCGGTACAATGTTGCAAGAGAATGGTTTTGGATGACTAAAGAGCGCAGACCGAAGTTGATGTCCGAACAATCAAAATTCAAAAGCGCCTGAGATCAAGGACGCACTCACCTTAAGATGCCCCCGTCCCATCTTGCTTCTGGCACCAGTGGCTTCATGGTGACCGGGTCGACCTTTGGAGATATATTGAAAGTGGAAAGTAGTGTTGCCATACCTATCCAGACTCCGGAATCAACGAAGGGCATTCCTTGACAAAGGCGTCGGCCATATCCGAAGGCGACGTCCCACGGACTAAGAGTGGGCTTGACATTCTCCTTTGGTAGGTATCGGTCTGGGTTGAAGACCATTGGATCGTTGAAATACTGTTCGCTGTGCATAATCCCCCTGCAAAAAGATGAGCAATGTTGCTCAGATCAGAGAGACGATGGGAATAGACCATTTGACAGGAACAACAGAGAAGAAGAAGCAGCTCACCAAACGTTGACTATGACTATGGTCTCTGCAGGAATGTGGTACCCATTGTAGACATCGTCTCGCGTAAGCTTATGTGGAATTGCTGATGGTCTCTATAATTAGGTCTCATTTAGCCGTTTGCCATGGCGTCGAAGACTCACCAAATGGGAAGCTCGAATTCCAACGCAGTGTCTCTAGCATGACAGCGTTGAGATATGGCGTGAGGCTCCTATCTGCCACAGTGGGGAGCCGATCTCCAAATACACGATCCAGTTCAGCGCGTGCTTTGGCCTGTATGTCTGGGTGTATGGTCATTGCTAGTACAAACGTCACTAGCGTGCCGGCCATCTGCAATCACATCGGAACAGCTTTAGGAAAACTAATTAGTGGGCTATACGCAAGCTCACCGATTCACTTCCGGCTTTGTAAGGATAGCATTGAAGCATTTGAGTTTGGTTTTAAGAGTTACGAAGGATCGCGGCACTGACCTCCGAAGAGGCTGAACGCAACAGCGGCCATTATATCGTCCTTGACTGCGCCGGATGACGCATCTTCTTGTGCCTCAATCAGCGAAGTGAGGAAGCTAGTAGGGGCTACGCCAGCGGCCATCTCATTGAAGCATCGTCAAACCAATATCCTGAAGTGATCAAGAATGATCGTGCTCACTTGTCTCTTGACCATGTTGAATGGTATCCATATCGCGTCGTGTGCAACCTTCTTATATCGCTTCGCTTCGCGTTTGAAGTGTGCACCCGGGAACCAGCTTGGGATGTAAGCCACTATACACGAATTCAACGGATAAAGTGGTCAGCGGTTACAGGATCCGAGTTGAGGACGCCTGATACGCACACCACGGGATGATATCTACGGCGTGACCGGCCATCGCGGCACCAGAATTCCTTACATTCTGGCTAGCCATCTCAACGACATCGGTGCCCCCGTCGTGAGTTGCGCCATACGTTATAGTCAGCATGATTTCTCCTGTGGACCTAAGATGATGTTCAGAGATCAGACTCCGCCACAGCATATGGAGTCGTCGATTAGCGTTTTCTAGGGCTTACCGCCAGATCAGGCGCATGAAGTCATCTGGATCTTCCAGCAAAGGCTTGGCTAATTGACGCGTCATCCGTTGTTGCAATGGAGCGAAGTCTCTCTCAACGATTCGAGGGTGTAAGGCTTGAGCGATCAGCTTTCGGTGCTGTTTGTGCACGGCACCTGATACCAAGGGAGTCGAATCGCCCTGGCCTATGGCGCACATGTATCAGTTAGTACTGAATGAAAGGCGCCGAACAATCACTTGCCGGATAACTCTATCATTTCCACACGTGGTCTATCGGAATAAAACAGGGCTCTTTTCTCTAAGAGGTCAACTGCAGCCTCATGGGTGTTGAGGATGAGGATAGATTTTCCGAGGATATTCAGATACGTGAGCGGCCCATACTTGCGGCCCCACTCAGCAAAGGTAAACCACGCATAACTTGATGGTACCTGTAGGAGATCTTTGACAGAAGATAGCGCGGATCCAGTTAAATGGTGGGTTTAAGAGATTGGTTGCTTCCCGCACTCACTTCCAATAAGGTAGTGTCTCTCTGGGCCAGGAGGAAACGGAAGGGGGCTTTTGGAGCGGGCATGCTGGTAGTACTTTAACGCGATGAATGTGAGACCGAAGATGGAAGCTCCTAGCAAGTAGTCCATATCGTCTGGGACCGAGTTTACTGAAGTGTGACGACTTTTGAATCTTAGGGGGGGGAATCTTGAAGACTCCATCCGCAGTTGGCGAATACCTTATGTTTCCAATGATATCTGATCTCACACCCCTAACCTGAATATTTCTACTCCTCGGTTAGGATCGAATTCTTTCCGCGGGCGGTGGCTTAGGGCTTGTTCTATTCGGGCAAACCTGTCTTCTGAGCAACTCCGAGACCCTAGATATCCAGCTCGCCGCTGGGACCGTGGCATCACACTTTAATGTGCCAATTACGGTACCAGCCCTTCCTCTAGACCCAGAATAATTACAATAAACAAGTACGAGTTCACTACCGTCTTCTCGCCGTCTTCTTGACATTCCCACTCTGTAAGCTCGTGACGAGGAGCATAGCGGCTCATGTGTCTGTCAAACATTGACATGACATCCAGATTTAATTTATGAAGTCGCCGCTTCCTCAGTCCGCTGATTAGGGCAGGACTCATCTATCATAATAGAATATAGTGTAGGCTTCACCCTTGACCTTAGAGTGTTCGAAGTCGGACATCCGAAGGTGACGCTTTGCGAAACAATTCGAATCTGGTAGACCATCTCCTAAAAGCAGTAGATCTTGACCAGAGGGCACTCTTCAACCGTATCAACTTGCAGTTAGGGAGCATCAAATACACGACGGCCGACTCGGGACAACTACGTTCGTCTAATTCGATCCCGCATATGGGCGGCTACTGATCCAGTGGCTCGGAACCCCAGCCGGTCACTTACGTAATGACCCGCCTGCCCATGGATAGCATATCGGTGTGGAGTCCACATCCCTCAACGGGATCCATAACAATGTATGTCATCAATTTCCCTGCTGATGATGCTGCTCTCCGTTTTAATGACCCGTGCACACATGTTCACCCTCATGACTGCCAACTCCTTCTACTCAAACCTATCCGCCGCAACGGTCGCGCCTCCGGCCAACTTCGACGAGTATGATCGGTGGACCGCCAAGCACTCGAGACACGGCTCGGAACACCAGGACCGTTGAACGTAAGAGTGTCTTAGAACGAGAACCCAATGCATACGATCGGTGGAGGAGCGCAGAATGGCCCATGAGTGTAGCACTAAGGTTGTGTATGGGTATGTTCGGTGTCGTTAGGGCGGATTTTGGCAGGGGGTTGGGTGGGACAAACCCAGGCGTAGTCTAGGATGTTGAATTTGAGAATAAGGATGGCAAAGGGTGCCGCCCCGGTCAAGTTGAGTTGCGGTGCCTAGGGAAGGGATACTGTGGAGAGATACAAAGCAAAGACGAAGATGGAATTAAAGACGTTAGCTGAGAGAAATGTAATGTGAACGAGGCGGTCGGCGATCTAGGTACGTAAGATGCTCCTCTGAAACATAACAACAACACCGTGATCAGAGTGTAAGGAGGAAATACCATCCAAGAGGGCGACAAGTGTCTTACCAGGCATTGACTATGACTGTGGTTCCAGCAGGTATGTGATACCCATTGCAGACATCATCTTGCTTAAGCTTATGCGGAATCGCTGCAGGAATTTCACGATTAGGTTCTATTTAACCACTATGTATCAGTCAAACTTACCCAACGAGAAGATGTGATTCCAGCGAATTTTTCCAGCACGACTGCGCTCATATATGGTGGATGGCTCCTATCTCACACAGTGGGGAGCTGATCTCCAAAGACACGGCCCAGTTCTGTGTGCGCCATGACCTGCACGTCCGGATATATGGTCATTGCGCGTATGAACGTCGCTTGCGTGCCGGCCATCTGCACTACATTGGACCATCTTCAGAAGTCGGTGATTAGAGAGCTTATGATGCTCACTAATTCGTTTTTAGCTGCGTACAGTTACAACACAAACACGTGAGCCTGATTTCAAAGCCACGGGGTACGGGCCGAGACCCAAAGCGCTGATCTCCAAAGAGGCCGAACCCGACAGCAGCGATTATGTCGTCCTTGACTCCAGAAAATATCCTTTCTTGTGCCTTGATCGCCGAAGAGATGAATGACGCAGGGGCTACACCAGCAGCCATCCAGAGAAAACATCATTTAAGGCCTTGGGGTGAACGAGACATAAATACACGACCATATTGAATAGCATCCATATCGCGTGATATGGAAACTCTTTATATCGCAGTGTGTCACGTTTAAATTTGGTGTCTGGAAACCAGTCCGGAATGTAGGCCACTATATAGAAGTCCGGTGATTGAACATCTGACAATTTAAGGATTTCAGCTATGTCATATGACCTCCACATCAAGGAAGGAGATCTGCCGCGTGGCTAGGCATAGCGGCCGCAAAGTTCTTTGCATTTTTGTGTGATATTCTACGAAATCGATGTCCTGGTCGTGAGTCGTGCCGTAGGTTATCATCTACATGGTTTCTCCTGCCGATCTGAATGAGGATACGACAGATCAGAGCTTGTTACGACGTGAGGACTCATCTGCCTACTTCCTAACACGCGCCGCCGGGTCAGTCGCATGGATTCATCCAGAAGGTTCAGTAGAGATTTGGCTAGCTGATAGGTCATTCGTTGTTGCAATGGGACGAAATCCTGTTCGACGACTCGAGGGTATAGGACCTGAGCTAGAAGCTTTGATGTTGCTTGTGTATAGTGCCAATAACCATAATATTCGACTCCCCCTGTCCTACAGTATCCGTGCACCTAGTCGGTGTCAGCCAGTGCAACATATAATGTGCTTGGTGGATGCTTGGTGGATGGCACTGCCATCACTTGGCGTGGTATATCGGAATGGATCACAGCGCTTTGCCCCAAAAGATCAACCGCTGCCTCGTAGCTATTGAGGATGAGGTTAGGTTATCGAATGACATTCAGATACGTGAGCGGGCCACACTCGCGGGTCTAATCAGCAGAGCTCAACCACGCATAAGTTGCAGGCATCTGTCACGGGCTTTTTCGAGGAGAGTAGCGCAAACCCAGTTGAAAGGCTGTGTTGGAGAGACAGATTTAACTTACTGCCAATAAGGAAGTCCCCGTCTGGGCCAGGAGGAAACGGGAGGGAGCTTTGGAGCGGACATGCAGATCGTATTTCAATGCGATGGCTGTAAGACCGAAAATGGATGCGGATTGCAGGTAATCCATGTTGCTTTAAGTCCACTGAAACGGGTCGCGACTCGTGAATGTCGGAGGAGGGGGGGGGGACAAGACGACTCGATCAACAGCTTGCGCACAACTCATCTTTGACCGATATCTGATCTCACACAGCGAACCTGAATATTTCCACTTCTCGGTTAGGACCGAGCTCTTTCCATGAACGGTGGCTTGGTCAAGGCTTCTTTGAGCAACGGGACCCTCGATACTGAGTTCATAGAACCATAGTACCTTTGTTCTCCATCCCCGTCTTCCTGCTTTCCGCTCAGGTACATAGGCATACGTCGGATGAGTTCACTGACCAACCGAATATTTCAGTTGGAGATTGCGCTCGCTACGCAGATGATAGCGGAGGCAACGCGGATCACATTGGAGGCGACCCATCCCATTGTCAACGAAGTCCACTGGACGGCACTACTTCTCACCGAACGGTAGGTTCACTCGTCCAGATCTATCGACTTGGTCGTCTGGGCTACGGATCTAAAAATTGGCGCATTAGTCGGAGTCTCCATTCCGGCATGCCCTTCCGTCTCGCATCCTCTCCAGATAAGGCTTTGGCGTCTGGATTTGCGGGCGGCGCCCTCCGCCACGGGGCGTTCCTTTTCGAGAAACATACCAGATGATCGTGTCCCCAAGGTCGAGAGCACGGCCTTCTTTCTGGTTAGCCAGGCTCTTGCATCAGGGTCCAAAGACAATGCTGTCTGTTTCTGGCATGCGGATGATAGTGAAGAGGTTGGGCAACCTCTGAAAAGCTACACGAGTAGCGTGGTCAATATCCCGGCCACCTAGTGATGAGGTCCTCCCGTGAGGTTCTGCGGACTACATCATTGCCTGCGGGATGGGGCGACCGCCTCTTCTGTGGCTGTTGAAAGGCCATCGCAGAGCGATCGGTTATTGCTCCTTATCTCCAGATGGCAAGCCCCTCGCGTCAACATTTCGTGATCAGGACACCATCCTGGGATGTTGTGATGGGCTGACTTATTAGAGAACCGTAAAACGCCCGATCCGAAAGTATCGCTTGCCTCGCCTCCTCTCCCAATAGTTAGATTCTCGCATGAGGATTTGATGGCAATATAATTCTACTCTGGGATATTAAAACCCGTTGTCAGACAGTTGAAAGGGCATGCCTTCTGGACAACCTTCGCATCTAGGGGCAACGCTTGTAGCCTCCAGATCTTTTTGTGACTCATTCCGTCTCTGGAATGTGAGAGCAGGGTTTCTTTTTGGAAGGTTGTTGGAAGGGGAGTATAGATGGAATGATTGGCTTGCCCTCCCATCGGACGGTGGCATATCCTGCTCTAGCTCCCGCTGGTGGTCACAACAACCTTGGAACAACATTATATCGCTTCGAGTCCCAAGTGTGCCTTCGGAGACTGTCGCTCATCGTTCGAGGCTGGTGAGCAAGGATCTAGGACGGTGACATAAGGTCGTGGCCGCGGATGCATGAGTAACGTTGCTTTTTGGTTTCTGTTTACGTGGAAGGCACTTGATTCTGATAATTACATGCATCATAGTCCAACATCATTTGCGTTCTTCCGTGGACAAGATGTCGGAGGTAGGTGTCATCGCCGCTAGCCATTAATATTAATGTTGTAGTTCACATGCTTACCCGGAAAGACCACTCAGAGAGAACTGAGCACCCGCGAACCGGGCGATAAAAAGGCATTATATCTCCTGTGGCTACCAGTCGACTTCGGATACTCCCGTCGTCAATGCTGCGTACACACTTTGTCGAAGTTAGCTTGGAGGCCACGGCTCCCATCAGACTTTGTTACCCAGGCTATGCACATATGGACATAACACCCCCACCGATGCATCACCTTATATACGTGCCAACGCAATAGTTTGAAAGCTGACACCCTGCTCATCATCACCCCCCACTCACCTATGGTCTCAACGTCTGTAGTGTGTTTCCGTGTTCTGCATCAACCTTTGATGGACATCCTTAGAACCAAGACAGACCGAGAGGAAGATTTTACCCTGGCACGACCCTCATATGTGTTGAGAAGATAACGAAGTCACCTGTTTGGCACGTGCCCTTCGGAGATCCATTCCCCTTTTGCTGTACTTACGCCACACCACATCCACACATACACAGACTTACATACTGGCATGGAAGGTTCTTCTCCGCTTTATTATCGCATCAAAAGGGTCGTGTGACGTCGACTACGAACTCCAACCCCAGAGTCCAGAAGTATACTTGATTTTACGCATTGGATCAGTCAGTGTTGTTGCCAATGTGACCCTCTTGTCTGGGCGTCCTATTGTCTGGTCGTGGGAGAGTACACGACTTCGGAGAGATCAACTTTCTTTCTGGAACCTGACTATAGTGTAGGCGGGCATGCCGCGTTGCATGCTGCATGGTACCGGGCGACTGGGCCTCATCACGCCACGGCTTTTAAGCCGTGGGCCGATATCTCGACGCCCGCATGAATCCCCTCTTTCACTCTCCCATTTACCCCCTGCATAACTGCTGACTTTTTGGCTACACACTTTGCGCTCTTGGAGAGGTAGAGGCTACTTTTCAAGACGCTACAGCTTCGTACTAAATCGCCATTTAGTTCTAGTGATACTTTAGGATATGGATTATCTTGCTCTCAATACGGATGCCACCTACTGTACCACGATACATGACATGACCCCTCCGCTGTCTCCTGCAACTTCGCGGTCCTGGTCCCTTCTTTCAACACCTTCCTCTGTATCCTCGGAGCTAAGTTCCACATCATCACTCACGCGGCAAGACACCAATCTGGAATCTATGTTCTGGGAGCAAGAACACAGTCATTCAAAGCCCGCTATCGTCGACTTGATGCGGGTGGCGCTTCTCCACAGTCCCGATCGAAAGGCGACCCTCGACCAGATTTGTGACTTGATCACAAAATACTACAAGGACTCTAGAAGATATAAACACCTAAAGTACGCTTTCTGGATGCCCCGTTTATTCTAGGGTGAAAGCCTGATCGCCTGTCTTCTCTAGGGCAACTGTGAGGCAGCGTCTGTCTTTGAAGCCTTGCTTTCAGCTAGCGGAGAGGCCGCAGTGGCAGAAGGGTAAAGGTCACTTCTGGACGTATGTCGAGGAACTCGACACGGACCCCAACTCGGGGTCTGGCCGCAGTGCTCGTCGTGGTAGCCACCAGAGTAGCCCTCGCATGGGCCATCGTCGACCAAGGACGAGGAGGACTAGGAATCCATCTCCTATGCCTCACTTAGAGCGGGTCGTTCTTAACGCCAACCCTCCTATATCCACTTTTCCTCCAGTCTCCCAAGACCTCTCAACATCCGTGCCCGCGGACATCCAATCCTCTACATCTCACTTTCCCGCGATCTCGACAATATCTCATTCGAACCTTAGCGGCACCTCGTCGTCTGAAGACTTTACCACCTGGTCCGCTGTGCCCACTGTCATGACCAACACGGCTTGCGTGCCTAGTCACTCTGGTCAGATTGGTCAGGGCGGTGGCTTGGGACAGATCATGCATCTGTTGCGAGATTTGCGCCCATCGCCGTCTCCAATGACCGGCCTCGCGATGCCATTCGCGGTGCCTGCATTGGAGGCGGCGGAAGCACCACCCTTTTCGCTACCGTTGACACAAAGGGGTGTGGCAGTGGCTTGCGAAGAGGAGGTCGATGCTTTCATGCATCAGATCGTGAATTGGGGAGATGATGTGGACTTTCACAACCACACCACCTCCCCATGATCTCGATTCATCCCAAGTGCGATGCACTTAGCGATGCATGCTACTGAATCGGTTGTGGGACTGGCTTTTCTTCTCTTATCCGCAATTTTGGTGTCTCTTCTCTCTCCTTCGCTCTCTCGGAAACCCTCTTTATAACCTTTCACCTTTGAGAACTGTCGTTATTTTTCAGTTCATGATCCCACATACCTCTGTTCAATCCGTCTCGTCATTCCTTCCACTAAACATATCATGTATACTGCTCGGTCGAGATCTGGTTGCTGGTTGACATGTGTTCTCGCCCGCAGTCGCCTATATCCGATCAATAGATAAATGGAGGCCCATTGTTCTAGGCCGCCTGAAGGTTTGTTCTTGAATTACCATGAAGGCACGCTGTTATCACGACTTTCGAACCAACCCGCCCATTGCCACTCGGGCAAACGTTTCCAACGCCTCATGTTCTATTGCATTATATCTCTTCCTATAAATACATGTAGAACTCAAGACACGTCGTATGCTTCTGGTCGTCGTAATCGTTTTTCCTTTGTCCCACCATAGCCAACGTTTTCTCAATGAGCTCACCTTCTTCCACCCACCACGCTTCGCGAAAACCCCTGTAGCTGCTTTCGCCTCATTGAAGATAGCGTTAACCTCCTTGAACATCCCATTCATAGTCCAGCGACCCGCCCCGTCTTCGTCCTTGGCAAAGATGGTCGGTGCAATCTCGTCGATAGGCGTATCCCCCCGAGCCGTCGGGATCGGGGAATGGGCGGAGCCGGCGCTCCAAAGTGGCTTCGCTGGAAGTCACTACACATGTGAGGTATGGTGGTGGGGGGGTGGCTGGCGCGTTCAGGGTGGTCCTCTGCGCAGAAGGCCGCTGTGGTGGTATGGTCGCATGCTGTCGCTCGATTGTAGGACGGGATCCGTCGGGTGGGTGGGGCCACACCTCTGGGAGGAGGTATCGGGCCTGTAATGGTGGTGTTATGCATGATTAAAAGTATCATTTAGTGGGCGGCTGTCTAGACATAGAAGAGAGGGATTACCCTCTCATAATGGACGACCATGGACTAGCCTCTGTCACGATAAGCAAGGGCGAGGTGTTCAGTTTTGAATGCGGCGTAGCCCGTCGGCGATAGATAAGTCTCCAGGAGGCCAGTCTCGTTGGATATGCTCTAAAATGGGGTGGTGCGATTGCGCGGTCGTGCGGGCAACTCTTCGAGTGTTAGAGTATGCCTTGATACATATAGCATACTTGAATGGTGTTGTTAGCTGATTCTATGCTATAAGGGTATGTTGACATGACCTCTGGGCTGAAGTTGGCGTTGAAATATTGGATCATCGAATCTAGCAAGCTAATCGAGCAAAGATAATATTAGGAATTGAGAACGGTGCTCAGCGGAAGGGCATGCAGCTCACCCGCATTTTTTCTAAGCTCCAGCTTCAGCGGGTAGACCCTAGGCTGACGACATGAGGATGAACGTGAATAGAGTATGCTTACGAGCATTGTGGATGAGAAGGCTTCGAACATTGGTGGAAACACGAAGGATACACTGGCTGAGCCCCTCAGATGTGAAGCCGGCTGATCACGCGCATGGTTCGGTAACAGCAGGCATTATGTTCGATCTAATATTACACTTGAATCTCCGGGACTAGTATTACAATGCCAAAACACGTACAGAGCCGAAAGAGATAGCGTCCTCAGACAGCAAACGCCAATTGCTCCAAATGTCTCCTTTAAGCACCACCCGGAACCGCCTCGTTCTCTTTGAGGAGCTGTATAAACTCATGCTGCACCTCCGCCATCTGAGTAATAGCCCGCATGATCTCGTTTTTGCTCATCGATTGTTTCGATGTCTTGACTTGGAGCAAGCCCGTCCGAAACTGGGACATGCCTGAAGTAGCAGATCGCGTGCGGGGTGGCGATGGGCGAGACGGACGCGAGATGTTGCCAACGGACTTTGAACGGGTAAGACTAGGCCTTTGTTGACAGCCATCAACGTAGCCACGGGTTGGACTGACATTAGGCTCTGTGTCGCCGTCCTCATCCTCGTCATGATCACGGGCCTTTCGTTTTAGGGCTGAAGACATAATGGCACGAGCAAGACCAATGGGTGCGTCGTCGGATCCGTGGTGCGACGCAGTATCACCAGGTGTTAGGCTTTGCCTGAAGTAGATTTCAGGTTCGTCATCTGTGTAGTGAAGGGATGGTCAGCTATTGTAGACCAACGGGGAAGGAAAAAGACTCACCACTCTGGTCTATGAGTCTGGATGTAGCCCGCCTTTTCCTCGGCGAAGGCACTGGGGCTGGTTTATTCCGCTTGCGTGCTGGGTCTCGGCAAGCTGGTCCTACAAATCTCTTCCGAGCAGTTGATGGTCGCGTTTCCGTCTCGGATAATCCGTCAAAGATATCCGACTGTCGGCGTGGCATTTGTTTCTTTGTTGAGGCCAGCCGCCGGCTTGTAGGAGCAGCTTTGACACGGGAGGTAGCCATACACTCTTTGAGGGTTGGGATCTCGACGTAAACCTCTCTAGCAAACACTCTACTCTTAGACGGTCTTGATGCAGACTTCTTCGCCATCTTGATCGGAGTCTCCAGCGGAGGTGACGATGCTGGTGATGACGATCGGCTGTACCAGTCTCGGACGGCTTCTTCCGCGACATAGGCGTAGTTCTTCAGAATACCGTGAGGTTGGTCAGACACGATGAGCTGGTCTAAGAGTGATGCCGATTTCGAGAGTTGATGGCCCTTATCGTCAGTCCTGGTTGAGCTTGTGCCAGACGACGTTTCTGTGGAGCCGGGTTGGCTATCGCTGACACTAGGAGATCGGGCGCGGAGCTTCTTGGGTGGTAGGACATCTACGACGCGGAAATGAGGTAAGAAATTTTATATGCAAATGGATTGGAGAAAAAGTTATGACGACATACTGGGACGATCTTGTTTTCTCTTCAACGGCGTGACAGCCTCGTTTTCATCCTCTGAATCGGGTACGACCAAGCTACTCGCCACAATCGCCTCCTCTTCGTCGTCAGCATCGACTCCAGTCACTTTATCGGGTTGACCGCCAGAAACCAGCTCTTTTCGCCCATTCGTCAAGGATGGTGCCGCAACTCTGATCTTGCCCGCTGAGATTTGGGCTTTTGATGGAGTCCTGGACACAGATCTCGTGGGCGACAGCGTTGAGACTCGTCCCCTTATCTTGGAAGATGGTAAGGTAGGCAAGGGCGAGAGGTTCAACGTATTGGTGTCATTTCTGGCCAATGACACGTGGACATCTGGATCAGCGTCATTGTCAGGGCTGTTAATAGTAGGGTCACCGCCAGCCGTGACCTCCAAGGCCTGCATGTCCGCATCGACGTCCGTCCTGGGAGTCTGAAGGGCTTTTTCTGATACCGCGTCCTGTTGAGTACAGTTGGAGAAATCCACGAAGGCTTCCATTAACGCGTCCGGAGCGGCGGGCTCGCAATCGTCAAGACCGTTGGGTGCCAGCAGGAGTGGGGAAAGAGCACGGGCCGGAGATGACAGCTCTGCGGAGTGCCTGCGTGACGCTGCGTCTAGCAATGATGCAAGGAGCGCTCGCTCAGGTTCGGAATCCGGTACGACGAGACCGCTGGGCTCCCGATCCGCTTCGGGCGTGTTGACCACCAGAACCCGTTCCAATTGTGAAGGGGATGACACTGGTGGGTTGGACAGTAGAAGACACTGCGCCGATGGCAAAGGGGAGGGAGAGCGTGGCTGAGAGTCGGGGACGAGAATTTGTGCTTGAGATGGGGAGGCCGGTATCACCATATCTGCTTCTCCTGCTGCTGCTGGAACTTGACCATGAACAGCTGAATATGGGACAACGGTATCACTGTCGGTCGCGTCTAGAGGCACACCGTCCAAGCCAGACGTGGCATCCGCCTGGGCACGTCCAGCTCCATTGCCCGAGTTGACGACCACCTCAGGCTCCGCCTCATCGTTCAAAGCCATATTCCACCGAATGGAAGACACATCCGCCTCATATCCCAATCCGCTGACGTTACTGATCTCCCCTTGACATTCCACTACCGCGTTCTGGCTCTCCCCATCCGAGGACACGTACGACAGCCCACTCAGAGCAGGTACCATCTCGCCTCCAACGACAACCCTCAGGGCCCTTAGCGCAGGCTTCAGCATCTCTGGGTACACGAACGCGTCGGCTTGAGAAGCCCGGTCCCCAGCGTGGTAGTTGGCGAAGAAGAACGATGCGAAAGCTTGAGCGGCAAGTGAAGGAGGAGGCGCGCCATTCAATGGGGATGCGAAGAGAGTCTGTAAGGTGTGAAGCGTCTCCCATGAGGGTGGAATCTGACTGCCGAGGTGGTAGTTGCTAGTTTGCAGGACGTCCAAGGCAGTGATGTACAATGGGACGATCAGGCGATTGTATCGCTCCACTTCCCAGCTGAGTACGCCGTCCTGACCATCCTGGGGAGCCTTGAACCAGGCACACATCCCCTCTTCCAATGATTTCAAAACCTCCACCAGTCCGACTTCACCCAAGCCGATCGCCGCCAGTCCTTTTAAGAGGCTTCCAAGCGCGTTGATCAAGTCCATTCCGCAATCGTGATCCTCCGCGATAGTGAGCGTGGAGGGAGGAACACATATAAGGATGGCAGAGATGTGACGGAGCGCGGCGTTAAAATGATGTGGCAGGGAAGGCAACGCTTGAGTTGATTCAGTGGAGGTAAACAACAGCGGATCCAGCAGGGAGGCAACGAAGGATGGGAAGGAGGTTATCGCTCGGACGAGAGCTGTGCAGACTTTGAACGAGGTCGGAACTCTGTAGATAAAAGCTAGTTAGCGGCCAAAAAATAGAGTCGAAGGGAGATAGAGACGCACTCGATGGGGCCACATGACGCCAAGAGCGTGACGACATGTCCAACCACCTCTGCAGCCTCCGCCCTACAATTTGCTGATTCGACCACACGCTCAAACAATGCAGTCCACAACTCCAACTCGTGCTGCCTCATCGACACAGCTGGTACTCCTTCCGACCCACCGCTATCCGTCGAATCATCACCACCAAACGGCACACCAAGGATCATCATCCCTTCCCTCCACTCCAAGCCCGTCTCAACCTCGAGACGCCTACACCATACAGCCCAAAGACACCTCCCAACGCCATCTTCTTCTTCATCCCAGCCCAAACGACTCGCGACGTCCTCGACCGAGGCAAGGGGACAATGTACAAGGGCATCCACGACGAAATCGGACCATACGCAGAATAGGGTCGAGCTCGTGAAGGGACTCGAAGGCGGTGACGAAGATGATGATGATGCCAGAAGTGGGAAGGCTGAGGGATCGAAGAGCGAGGTCGTCACGAGCGTGGTGGCGATCTCCCCGAGGATAGTGCTGGTGTCCGTGGTGTCCGTGGTATTGCTCGTGGGGAGGTGGTTCCTCACTGTATCCCACAGTTGCCTCGAAAACGCCAACGCGGCGACCGCTCGGATGGATTCCACTTCCTCCTCTTCCTCGTAATCGACCGTATACGCCACCGACGAGACAGAAGACGAACTCCCGCGTCGAGAAACGAGAGCCGATGATGGTGTAGCTCTCGCTGATCCCGGTACGCCACGAGGGTACGGAGCCTTCTGTGCCATGCCCTTCGCACCGCCTGGTGACTGTTGCCCGTTCAGATCCTCGTTTGGTACAAGGAACGCGCTCATCGCACTCTTCAGCGCCTCTAGCATCCCGTGATCCTCTGCATCGACATCAACAGCTTTGACCAACGCCTCCCAAATGTCGAGCACCACCTGCGGAGGCTCCCATCCACACCCGCCAGCCCCAGCCTCTGTAGTGACGAACTTGACTCTCCCCATCATATCCTCCCATACGCCAACCAACTCATTAAAGAAGCCCCGCATTTCATCCAAATCGAGCGTTCGCACGTCCTGTGAGCCCATCATCGCAGCCGCTTCCCCTTCCACAATGTCCTTGACGAATGCGCCAAAAGCACCAGAACTAGTGTTAAGGAAGGAACCATCGATAAAAGGTCGAGCGATCATGCGATCCGTATCGAACGCTGCATCCGCGGCGAGGTCAAGCGTCGGATAGCCCCGGGCGTTTACGAGCCTGGCCAACACATGTATCCCAGCCTGCTGACCCTCCCTAATCGTCTCTCCAACATATCTCACTGCTCTCTTCACCCCCGCCCGTCCCATACGAACATGCCGCCCAACAACCGCAGCACACACCGCCGAACCTCTCACACTCTCAACAAGCTTCCAAACACTCTCATTCCCGCCAACACCCGCCTCACCTTCCTCATTTAACTGACTGGCGCACCAGACGACCGAACTCCACCACGCGCGCGTCGCGTGCTTCATCGATGGCGTCACCACCGCTGGCCCCATCCCGTTGGTGCTCTTGCGTAAGGCGATGGTGACGGCTTGACACATAAGACCCCACGCGCCTGGTGACTCGAAGAGCTTCGCGCCAAGCGTGACCGTGAGCGATGTGAGGAGGGTGAACGCCCATTGTGGGGAATCTACTGTGGTGGAAGAGGCGTCGGCGGAAGGCGTGATGGACGCGGATAAGGCGTTGAGGATGGTGTCTGCTAGCTCTTCGGATGGGTGTTGGGCTGGGGTGGATGTGGATACCAGAGCCTTCTTGCCTTTCTTTGGCGAAGGAATTGAAGCGTCGAACCATCCCTTGAGCGTGTTTGCCATGGTGTTCCTCGCTTGATCGATCCCTTCGGATGACGGGCATGCGCGCCAATTGAGTATACCCATGGCGATTCCTCCCAACGCCAAAGGACCTCTGCTTCGTAGATGCGTCGAGGTGTTGTTCGCGTTAGGTAAACATCTCTCCAAGATGGGGACAAGTAAGGGGTGTGCGTGAGGTAGGAACAACGCGGGGTGATCTCGGCACATCACTTGTACGGCCTAGAGGGTTTGTCAAAACTGTTAGTGTCGCCATGATGCAAAGTCTACGCCAGAAGTTTCCTCACTAGCAACGCTTCGCAAGCCGCACCCTTCTTTCCCTCCTTGCCCAACTCTCCACGAATCGCTCGAGCAAGTGCCTCGATAAAATCGTTCACTGACGGCCTCAGCGCCGCTTCCGAGAGACGTTGATTTTGAAGACACCACATGGCCAGCATGGTCGTCTTGCGTGCATTAGGAGTATATAGCTTGGGTGCGAGTGGGATAGCGAGGAGGACTTGGAGGATGGTGGAGAGCGAGGAGTCTATATAGTTCGCGAAATCAACCAATTTAGAGTTCGCGCGACTGGTTATTATCAGAAGCGGTCGTACCTGAGAAGCAACCATATAACACTGGACTGCTCAGAATCGTAGCCACTGTTCGGATAGCAGCCTGCGTTAACATAAACGCGTCTCGAGCGTACGTGATCTGCGCAGCACTGACACCCTTCTTCTTGGGCTTCTTCGTCGCACCGATCGGGGAAGACGACGGCTCGCCAGGAACCGTCAACTCGTCCGCAGACTGCGTCGACGATGTGTCGGTGAACGATTCATCAGACGAGTCGGAAGATAACGATCCTGGGTCCGTGATGGGTTTCCCCATATCCCTCACGAACACCTTGGCCAAGTCCTCCGCGTGCGTCTTGAGTGGGCTCAGCGCCACGACGTCGCTCGTCAACTCCACCCCACCGCTGCCTTTGAAATGAGCGCGAAGTCTCGACCCGAGCGTACCGTACGCCTCAGTAAGATCGTGTTGGCTGGGTTTGAACAGCTGCTCCAGCCCCATCGTGTATTCCGCCATACTGAGGCTCGCTACGAGCGCGTCGACGGGTGTCTTGAGAAACTCGATGCAGGACAATGGGTCGACAGGTTCTGGTGTCGGCTCTCGCGTCGTCGCCGTTGAGGTTGTTGCATCGTGAAGGGATGAAGATGAGGTGGGTAGACGCTTCAGGATGGACTTCGCTGGTGGCTTGATCATCTTTGAGCTCGGCAACGTGCGGGGTTTATGCGCGTAAGGATGGTGTCGATTCGTCTGAGAGAATATGACGCGCGGGGCTTTAAGCTGGAGTGCGTGAAGTTGATGTTGTTGAGAGGGTGGGAGGGGTTTGATGGGTGAGGATGAAGGTGGTGTCAGGGGACAGCTGCCAAGGGAGGATGAGGAAGCTGTGGGGATGAGGAGAACCGGCGGCGCGACGTTTTCCTTGCCGAAGTTGGGGTTACTCTCAAAGTTGATACAGCTCACGAGGGACGGTGGGATGACGCGTTCGGATGAGTTGGGTGTCGCTCGGGGAGACAGCGGAAAGATGCTGGTCATCGTTTCGTGAACGCGTTTTGTCGCTTTTACTTTCGACTGGAGTGGAGAGGAAAGAGAGAAGAGGACGCGAAAATTCGCAAGTCCTTGAGGGTGTCGCGGGCTGCTCCTGCCTCGTTGTCGGATAAGATGATGATTGGGGCCAGAAGGCGCTGGAGAGATGGAAGGTTGAAGGGGTGACCTATCGCGGTCGATGGAAAGCAAAGCGGAACTTCAAAACACTCTCGGAGGACTCTGTTTTCTCATGTGGCAAATCAATAACAGACCAAACAACCTGTCGCCGATAATTGGGCTGCGTATACATTCCGAAGGGCTATGATCTACAAAGACAGAAAGAAATATCGCAGAAACAGATCGCATGAGGAGCAGAAAGAAAACGAGAGAAAGTGAGTTTTTACATGCAAAGGGCTGGTCTGGTAGCATAAAAGCAATCCAACATATACAGAGCTTTGGAACTCGACTCGACTTGGATGGCGAAGCACTATTTCGCGAGGCCTACCAGAAATCCAATTGCATAGATTGTTTCGTACAGCAGGCTGACGTCTCGGTAGACGGGTCTTCAGCCGTTTGATGCACCATCCTCTGCAATTCGGGGGTCTCAACCGGGATCCCGATCCCCCACATCGGATGCAACGCACAGGAGCCCAGGTGCCCCATTTGGCTCTGGATCCAAACTGGTCCATCACTGAGGCCACTCTGACCGGTGTAAGACGCTGTGCTGGTCATCGTGGGTGTAAGCCATATCCCGGGGTCGGCAAAGGGAGACGGGACGGACCGATCCTCCGGGGTCGGTCTTGTGGCGATGATGGAAGACTCGAGGGGGTTAGAGGGTCTCAACGTGGACGCTGGAGAGTGTTCACCGGTCTTGTGAGGCTGAGTGAGATCAACAACTGGTTGGGTGTCGAGAGTGAAGCTCTGGGTGTGAACCGAACTGCGAGGCGGTTGACGCTGAGCCTGTCGTGGTTGACGGTGAGGAATCGGCTTTAGGCCCGTGTCAAGCGCCTCGACATACAACCAATATTGGCCTTTCCCTCTCTGCCACTCTGGCCGTTCGGCAAGCTGAAACCACGGCTTGTGTGAGAGCCTCTGTCTGACATTTCCTCTGCAAGGGTTGAACGCAATCAGAGGCCCGTCTAAGGAAGAATTGAACGATCAGAACCCACCTCAACTGCTTGAACCGTCTGGCGTCCTTGTAGCATGTCGTTATCAAACCACAAATCTGTACCAGGGTGGCTTTTTGACCTGGACTCTCGAGAAGCGCCGCTCGGATCAAGTCGACAGTGGAAGGCGTGACCTGGTCGCATTCAAATTCTCTGAACGTACGTGGTTGACGGATGAGACCCGGCGACCGAGACGACTTGGATGAGAGACCTGGAGATACCGAGGATGACACAGACGACGGTAAAAACTCCACAGAGGCTACGGGGGATGCAAAAGGTATCACCATCTGCGTTCCAGAGAACAAAAAGGCGTCCTTGGTGGAGAGCATGTCCTGACAGACCCAAAGGATTGAAGAACTCAGGTCCAAATAGTAGCAAAACAGAGGGAAGCCACCCACTTGCAGAGCAGTGTTACGGGTTGCGAAGAATAGTATGGAGAGTAGGGGGGGGGATTGGAAAACTGAATGCGACGCATTGGACCAGGTGGTGTAGAACCCAGAGGCTTTTAATACTATTTCATGAACAAGGCCCGAAACCGCTCCCGACGTCAAATGGGCGCACAAGGCCGTTGCAACGTTTTGGTTCCCGACTGTCGTTACAATCTCGAGTCAAGGCTGCAAAACTTCCAAAGCGAGAAGGTTGATCTCTTGTCGTCGGGAAAAGATGTTTTCTAGAAACTGTATATCTCTCACGGTGGGAATAGAGTCATAGGTGGTCTGACACTCCGACGGGTAACCCGCCAGAGCATTGATGAGCGGCCTGGGCGGGGGCATGGCGAGGGTCGCCCCACCGACAACCAACGCCATGGAAACAAAACACAGAAATTGGGCGGTGTCATGAAACGCTATGATCGATCAGACTATGGAGAAACAACCTCCCCGCGTGCACGTCGGCGGCGTGGTATGTGTTGGCAAGGCAAGGCTCGAAAGACACGCGCGAAGTTTTAAACATTATTTACCCACCCCTTCTACCAGGGTGCTGCATCCCATGAGCGTGACGTGCGTTTGCGGTTCACCATACCAAACAAATATCTCTCTGATTGAGCTACATATCAAGTACTTCCAGCGACATTTCTAAAAGGCTGAAAATGACGGGAAAAAAAAAAACCCCAAGATAGAAAAAGGGGAGAAACTCTTGAAATAATACATTCCATTAGGCAGGGCCGAAAGTTGGGACGCAGAACAGAAAAAAGCGGACCCGAACGCCAGGACCAAGACTTGAGCAGTAAGGAGGGAGAGCGCGCATACAGTTTTTTTTTTTTGTTTGGAGAAAGTCTACAAAACGAACTCGGCATTCGTGAAGTGCTTCATCCAGGCGGCCGCCGCCTCCAATGGGGGCATCTCGACCGGGATCGGGATCACCCACATTGGAGACAACGAAGAGACGCATGGATCCCCGAGTTGACGCTGGATTGAATCCAGTCCACCATCGAACCCATTCTGACTAGCGTAAGATGTCGCACTGGTCATCGTGGGCGTGATGGAACTTGAGGTAGGGCGCAGACCGATGTCCGCGAAAGGAAAGATGTTGTATTGATTCGAGGTAGGCGCTGTTGTGATGATGGAAGATTCGATGTGATTAGAGGGCGGCAACGAGGATACTGGAGAGTGCACCCCGATCCCGTGAGGCTGGGTAAGCTCGATGGGGTTATCGTTAAGAGCAATGTGCTGGGTTTGAATCGAACTGTGAGGTGGCTGGCGATGAGCCTGATGTGGGCTTCTGAGATTCCGACCGCGACGAGGAATCGATACGAGGCTTGTATCCAGCGCCTCAACGTACAGCCAGTATTGGCCCTTCCCTCTCTGCCACTCTGGCCGCTCGGCCAGCCGAAACCATGGCTTGAGTGAGAGACGCTGCCTCACGTTTCCTCTGCAGAAATAAAAGAGAAGTGATCAGGGCTTTAGGTCTTTGAGAGACGAGAAGAAAGATGGTCAGATCAATGAAAAACCTACCTTAACCGCGTGAACCGTCGGACATCCTTGTAGCACTTCGTTATCAAGTAACATATCTGTTCCAGTGTCGCTTTGTGGTCGGGGCTCTCAAGAAGAGCGGCCCGGATCAAATCGATCACGGAGGGCGTGATCTTGTCGAATTCAAACTCTCGGAACGTGCGCGGACGATGGGCAAGTTCTGTGGTTCCGAACGACTCCGATGAGAGCTTAGAAGATGCATAGGCAGGTTTGTAGGGCATTAAAGTCGCTGGAGAGGCTGAAGGTGTCCCTGATTGCGTTCCAGAGAAAAGGAAGGCGTCCGCGTTGTGAAGAAAAGGGTTCATGTCCTACCATTCAAGGATTGGGGATTCAGTTCTGAATCATGGCACATGGAATGACTTCACTTACCATTGTAGGGGTGCAAGACTTGAAAGGAATGCTGTAGAAAGTCAAGCGAAAGGAAAGACGCTGGAGAAATTGAATGATGGCATAGACGTCGCAGGACCCAGCGGCTTAAAAAGTTATTGCAAGCCCCAATTACTCGCTCATCGAAGCCGCAGCTAGGCCATTTCGCCGTACCTTGTCGCTGACTATGTTCGAGTCAATTTCAAATTCCAAAAGGGGCAATAAGGGGTCTCCCGGTTGGCAAAAAAAGACCTCGAAGTGGCGTACTTTCTCACAGAAAACATCGAGCGGGCCTCGGATAGCAAGTTCACAGCAACGGCTGAGCCGAATACAGTAGGTGTCGGTAGGTCTGATGAGTCCTCTCTGCGATTGGAGCATTGATGGGCGGGACCCCAAAACAGGAGTTCTGGGCCTCGGTAGCAGAAACAAGTCCCCAGTACTTGACAATGCACAGGTGAAACGGGAGAGAGGCTTTAAGAACCTGCCGGTGTATGTGGTGCAAGGAGGGGGGAGGGGGGCACGTGCCTTGACATTAAACATAGATCAGGGTCGCGGCAGTGCAGGAGCGCAGTTGGTCTTCCGCGTACGACCTATGGAAGAAGGTAACAGGGGCGATGCTCGACAACAGAGTAGTAGGAACGCGCTAAGAACGATGGTATGCGGTGAGCACCAGTCAGACTATGGCCTTGCGCTAGAGGCGCTTGAGCGAATTTTGCATAGCCCCCCAAAAGAGAGAACGATGCATGTATATCCCTTCAGCACTTGATAGTTCTGTCCCCACCCAAGGACCTTGTCACCAGTTTACAGATCGAGTTATTCGAGCTCTTCGATAATCGGACTGAATCACGCACTCTAACAGGGCCCTAAGTATAGCGTGCAGCAATCCTGTGATCCCAAGGGCTCTCAAACGTTTGCCACAAGCGGTCAAACTCTCTCTATTAATGGGCTGTTGTCTTCCAATAAGTAGGGTTGACGCATCCGCTGAAGAGTGTCGTCTGTTCAAGTTGGGAAGCATGGGTGTAGATAAGATCGGGCTCCTTGACAAACTCTGTCCCTGGCTCCCAAGGGTCGATTAACGCCGAAATCCGCATTGCCGCTTGTCCAACTCAGTAGCAAATAAAACCGAGTTCCGCCCTCTCTATCTTTGACGAACGACGAACAGGAATGAGCCTAGCAAGTATGTGGAACGCGCCGAAGGGAAAATACACAGCGGCCTGGGAGGTGTTACACGGGCTCCACCTGAAGAGAGATAATAGGGATGGTCAGAAAGGGACTTGGGACGAGCCACAAATTTGAAAGGCGCACATAATTGGAAGGGAAAATGCCCTGTGAAGTTTGATGACAAATGACCAAGGGTCGGTGAGATGAGCCGTAAGACAAACCACCGGAACATGCATGGTACAATGCATACCTTCTTCCCTGACTTATCGATCCCTTCGGACCACCCTTCCGCATACGACTCGCCTACGGCCGTCAACTCAATCATCTTTCCAGCGGAGATGGAGAGCTCGTCGTCTCCTCCAGCAGCATAGTCATACAAGCCCCGCACTTTGAGAATAGTGAAGCTAACGTAAGCCGAGGCCATGCAATCACGCAAGTAAAATAAAAATGATCGCTCGTACCGAACCTACCACTCCCCTGCTTTTTCTGCTTGGCTGGCCCTGCGATCGCGATACTTGAGCCGCCACCGCCACCCACCGCAGAGATGTAGGCAGCAGGTACTAAGCCCTTCTCTTGCCTCTTGTTCTTCACTTTCACCCACCCAGTCCCATCGTCCTCCTCCAAGACATTGACTACATCGCCAACCTTGACACTCAACTCGTACGGCGAGCTCGCCACGAAATCGAAAAGGATCGTGACTTCGGGTCCGTCATTCGAACCAGCAGACGAAGGGAATCCAAGAGCGGATGCAGTCGGCGTCGTCGCTAATGGTGCAGAAGTTTCGATAATCACATCTTCAGCGACCTGGTCCTGTACCCAGAAGAAAGCTTAAAAATCCCTCGAGGCGTTACTGACCAGCGCTAACATTTGTTACGACGCTCAACCTCGATGATGTACTCCCCGCTGTCACAGTCGGCCTGGCTCTAACAGGACTTTTCTTCGTGCCCGAAGCTCCAGAACATTCCGCTGGAACCTTCAACTCGCACTTGGAGTGCACTGCTAATCCACATGCTTTGCACGTCTTGCCTTGTTTGCTCAGGCCCCATATGGAGGACTGTGGATGTGCATGCCTCTTTATGAACCCACGAGCCATCTAACGAGCCAGAAGACAGAACTTGCCTTGCAGAACCCACAGGGCGTGGGTATTGAGAACGAAGATGACTTGAACGTATGCGGCTGTCCTGCGCCTTGATCGTCTGTGAAACAAAATGATCCCAGCCCCGAATAGGCTTAGTCTTCGCTGGAGACTTTGTTCTCAATGGATTGGCCAAAGGAATGGGAACGCACCACCCAACACACCGACCATCGTGTCGATCTCGCCTTGAAGCGCTGTCTCGATGGTTGTCAATTGTATGAGGCCATGTTGCGCATCGAGCAGATTCTGTAAAAAAGAGGACAAGACAAATCGACTCATTTCAGTACAGTGAGAGTCAGGTAAAAAGTCAAGAATGACTGACAGTCATCGCCTCGTTTGCATCTCCAAGCTTCTCGTCCTTTTCGTATGCTACGACCACCTGGAATAGCTTCTCCACCTCACGCACTGTGTACAAGCTCAGATAACATGAACTTCCGCCCCACCCTGCGACTTCATATAAGGCGAGTCTTTACGCACTTTTGGTCTTCACAAGAGACTGCGTCTCTTCCAGCTTTGTCTGAGATCTCACTAGCTTGTTTTGCAGAAACACCTTGGGCTCCGTCTCCACATTCATCTCTCCCTGATCATAATACAAGTGCGAACTCCGATTCAGTTACCGTAACTCAATACGGTACTGCAGATCGGGTTTCCAGTCTCACCGCATCGTAATACCCAGGACAAGGTTCCCACACGAAATCTCCAGGTTCGCTGAACGCGCTAGGTCCGATGCGTCGATTGTACTCGATGAAAAGCTCTTGATCCTTGACCGGGTCGAACGCATTGAGCGCGCCGTCGAATAGTGAGAGCTTGTATTGGACGCTCGAAATGAGCTGTAGTTGGAGCTGATGCGAGTGGCGGAGGATCTTGTGGAGGGAGGTCGTTAGGGAAGTTTGAATGTGTTCTACGCCCAGAATCAATTCAAGAGAATCCTGAGGGACAGAAAATAGACTATCTTTGAAGAATGACTCACGGAATTGCTAGAGTTGATAAATTTATTCGCTTTATCAGCGAAATAGTAACTTTTCAGAGGACCGAGATCGATTGAGCTTACATTCTCCAGAGCTGGTAAATCTTCAGCATAGAATTTATGTTTCACTTTGTTAGCGACTGCGATTGTTGTGATGTATGTGCTGAGAGAAGCCCGGAGATGGAACATTAATCAACAAAAGTCTCCAACGTGTCGAGGCCAATACGAACTTCTTCGAGTTCATCATTTCCACCTTCTGGCTGTCATAAAGCTTAGCCGCACGATCCGCATGTTTATCATCGACCGCGCGTTCCTAACAAAAGGCGATGGGGTATCATTAGTCTGCATATTGCCAACATCATAAGGCATCAGGGATGGCATATTACCTGCTTCTGTCGATATCCATCAAACTCGAGACACTCTTCATCGTACTGGACTTATGTATCAGTCAGTGCGTTTGGGAGACGGGCAAATAAATCCGTGGCACCTTTTGTTTAGCCTATGGAGCGGAAACCAGGATGAGCAAAAGGGTACCTCAGGTTAAGATTAGGTAACAGCGCCTGGTGGGCTGTCGCACCTTGATCCGATCACCGTATATCCTATCCCGATCAGACAGCGCTTTCTGAAAGGCTACCATTTCCTGTCATTACGCTTTAGTCAGTTACCTGCGGAGATCAAGCCCATTTCCGTAACTACCTTGCGCCTGAGCTCCTCCTTCTTTTGTTCGAGCATCTTTAAGTCGAGCGAAATCTGAGTGTTCAGGCTTTCCCCGAAATTCTGATGATCTTGCGCCGACGCATCATACGACTCGATAAGCATTGTATAGGCACTCTCAAGTGTACTGTCGGGGTGCCAAAAAGAATGAGCTCAGTGGCCGTCGGTGACTGACCTAGGCTTACTTTCGCTTTAGGAGGTCATCGTTGTGCGCTTTGACGGCGTAATCTCCTACAACACGAGACGCGGCTGTTCGTGCTCTCTTCTCTGCCGCTTTTCGGGCAATGACTTGAAGCTTCTGAGCGTAATCCTTTTCCAGAACTGCTCTTTCTTTAATCAGATCCCGTACCTGTGGTAGGCCATCCCACCCACAAGGTCAGACTCGTTCTTGCGTGTACTCAAGTCGAGCATAGGAACAAACGCACATCGGAGAGAAGCGACAGCTGCTTCTCGATGACGTTGTTAAGGCTGTCAACTTGGTCCTAAGTATCCATACATACCGATCAGCCGTTATGCAAATTGGATTAGATTGATCGAAATCCTAGCGCCTTACCGGAAGTTCGATGCCGTAGCTCATCTGCTCGGCTCCTGGGCGGTGAGGCCTGTATTAGGTTCAAGGGTATATGGTGGAGTTGAGGGTCAGCCAGATAGAAAACATTTGCCGCAGCTTGGTCGCTTCCAACGCCAACCCCCCTTCGTCCTCATTTCAGGCATTCTCCTTTGTCGGGTCCGTTTCCACCCGATCATTGTGATTGCTAGTACTTGCTGTCCGCATCTTTTTGCATCTTTCATCTGATAGTTCTCCTCAATCTGTATCTACATACCAAGCTATCTCAAAGTCACCTTCGGGAGCTTTGCGACGATGAGGCCTTTATGAATGAGTCTGGATTAAGGCATCAAACCAGGGCAGTCATCGTCCTTGATCTCAACCGAGCATGGCTATACAGTTCGATACTCAGTCTAACAGCGGTAATGCGAGTACCTCAGAAACCGAGTTCTAAGTATGTTCAAGAGAGAGCTCATCACTTCGTCGTCGCATACGACTTTCTACTACCCGACAGATGGGGCAACTCGAGCAGCCATCTAATCGTCGCCATCCCCACCTCGGCGTACGGCAACGGCCAATACTGCGGCGAGAAGGTCAAACTCATCGACGGGAACGATAAGTCACTGACCGTCATCACTGATTCATGCCCTCTGCGCGGAATGAATTACATCAGTGCGTAAACATATACTATCCGTTATTTCAGTATAGTAATTGGTTGCGATCAACATTAGTATCCCTGAGGACGTTTCTTCCGCCGTGCTCATCCATTTTGCTTCAAAGGACCAAGGCGAACACGATAGAACCTTCCCAGAGCGTGCTTACACGCGTCTCTGGTCTTCCCACATCCCATTATCATACCCCACCAAGTTTCCTTTTCAAAAAGTACTTTCATCCACTGGATATGTCGAATTGTCAAGCACAATCTGAACTAAGCTGGGGTTCGCCAAATGCCCGCGGTGTTGCCTACATTACTTCAATGGCGGTCTATTGTACGGTCGTCGTCGGAACTCTAGCACGCAGCTCGACCGATAAATTAAAGTTGTATCCTGAATGTAGAAATGGGGATCTAAAAATCTTTGATCACCCAGGTCCAATGTCTAGGAATCTGGGTCACGCTTGGCCCTGCCAATGGAGCCGGCAAGACCAACCTGCCACAAATTTCACCACTATTTGTATTGGGAGAAGGGCATAGCTATAGGTCTACTCGGAGTTGATTTCGCAGGAGCTCTTCCACAGTTGCAGATTCTCGGCGTGATCCCGTGGAGCGCAATGTGATCCGGTTCTAGGGGCGGGATGTGAACACCTTCGAGGTCAATGTTTAGCCCGTGCGTCGGGCTCACACCCTGTGTGCGCCGAATCCATCAATAGTGGCTTGGTGTCGCATTTGAAAGCGGATTAGGATAGTCTAATACCCAAATTCATTGAATCTAACATCAATTCAAGGGCTGGACGTGAGACTAAACCCAAGCCTCGCTCCTACTTGTTCCGGAGACTCAAGAAGACTGTCATTTGAATCTCTGCACATAATTAATTCTTCCACATGTTACCGAGGTCCAAGATAACCCGATGGTCTACCCCAGATATTCGCGGCGCGCTCGATCTCCCGCGCCAACGCCTCAGCACCTCAAGTCCAATAGACCACAGACCCATCTTGTCCAATGGGGGGTTCTTCTGTGTTGCGCATTGCACTTCTTCATGACTTAGCGGCCATACCCCCAACACATGCGTCGGGTCCGCCACACCGTCAGGCCGGTTCCATATTATCGACCATGTATGTATTCATGTGACTATCAAATTTCACTCTCGGCTTTATGTTATTCCTCCAGTGGCATTCGGCATTAACCGTCGCTCTTTCCTCACCGTGGAGCTCTGGACTGCAATGGAACTGGCCGGGACGGGAAGACCAGACTGGATTGTCTTCCAAGAAGATCCTAGGAATCTAAAATCAACAGAGACAGACATGTGAATGCGGCATCGCAGAGCTAATATCCGCCGCAATATCTTTGGTTTTTTTTTGTGTTCGCGCCTGTGGAATGGGCAGTCTTCGTGGCGACGCCGGCCCCACACCGACGATCATGATCTAATGTAAAATAGCAAAATGACTTGACCAATTGTGTCAGACCTTTGGTTGCCATTCTTCCCGCGGGCATCCTCCTGTCCACGCTTTGGAGGGATGTGAACATATCGAGGTTAACGTTCAAGACCGTGGGTATATTTGGCTGAACGCTGTCTTCGATCTCGCGGGCCTTGGGCCCTTCGAACGCGGCCGACAAAGAACGAATTCGGGGAGTCTAATACGCAAATTGGAATCCCATATCCACATGGGGGGCCTACATGGGAATCTCGCCCTTACTGTTGCATCTTTGTCCCTACTTTGTTCACCATATCCTTGGGATAACGTAGAACACAGCATGGTTAATTGAGGACTCGCGTGTGGTAAAATTCAGGCAGACCTGATCTGTGGACCCGGTCGTTGTTTGCCCACAGCAGTGTTCCTTGCCCCGCCGTCGTCGACCTCCCGCCCTGCTGCCCTGGACATTTTGAGGCCTTAAATACAAAAAAGTATGGGGGCGAAGATAGGTCAGATGAGCATCGTTTACCCCGGAGCCATGAGAGACTTTCTTGCCCGACGTTTTTGTCAGGCAGAATCGATCACACCGGGGGTGACAACATTATAAAAGACGACGAATTGTCGACGTACCAGCTCTTCAGCTTCACAACCAGCTCCCTCTCTTCCATTCCCCGCCAGATCTTCCTCTGTCCTCCGCTTTCTCCTGTCATACTCTTCGCCGCTAATCATGTCCCGATCCGCCCTCACTGTCATCGTTCTGCTCGTGCTCTCAGTGGTCACATGGTCCTTTCCCACGCCAGGAAAAGCTCCAAGAGCTAGTACTCCATCTGTAACCGGAGGCATTGTAAGAGCTACGTACTCCTGGAGCCGTTATTTCAAATAATTTAACTTCCACTTCCGTTCCAGTTGACATACTACTATCCAGCTGGACAGGAAAGCAATGTCAAGGATGCCTTTGGTGCGTGCGGCACGAAGAACTTGAACACAGACAATGTCGTCGCCGTGTCTTCAGAAATGTTCGACTCGGGAGCCATGTGCCACGCGTCAATTACGATCTCACATGGCGGCAAGAGTTTAAGTGTCACTGTCATGGACTTATGCGAAGATTGTGATCGCAAGCATATTGGTACGTGCAGCCGCGTAAAGGTTTTACAGGGCATGGTGTTGACGATATGTGCGGTAAACATTGCAGATGCTTCACCCGAAGTATTCGGATACTTTGCTGACCTGAGCGTCGGTGTAATCGAGCAAGTGAGCTGGATCTGAGTACGTTTTGTGAGCACACTAGATAGGTTTGGATTATGTCAAGTATGGGGCTCATATCAACTTTACAGGGGGCGTAACCGGAGCCGAGCTTCCATCGGATGAATGCAAATATCTCCCAAACCAAAATAGAGCGTAGGCCTGGCGTCTCCTCTTATCAACCGCTACGGTGTAGCTGGCTGGCTGGCTGGCTCCTCATTCTCTCCCTCTCGTTGTGTAACGGGGTTTAATCATTTGGTGCTTGATATACAATCATGAATACAATTGAAATCATGTAAAACGAATCCAACGAGAGTGCATGACGTATAGTTCAGCATATGGGGGCCATTAAACTTACTATCTCCGGACTAGGAATTTGCATTCCGTATCTATGGGCTATGGAACAGGTGCAGCCTGTTCCAAACGGAGCTCCTCGCTCCATGGGCGGGGAGGCCATGGAACAGATGTAGCTTCACCCTCATCTCTCGTAGTTTTTGATTCGTGGCCCTTATCTGGCCCTGACACAGTGAAGGTCTATATCACTTAACCCTGTCAGATCAAAATTACTGCACAGATCTCTCGATTTGTCAAATCTGCAGGGTAGCTCGATTGAGTCCCGCCCAGAGTAAATGCATAGGCCTTTCATTCACTCACCATACAAAAAGACATCAGAAGGTCCTTCATTGTCTTCCACGAGAGATCAAACGTTGATGTGTGACTGATTCCGAGTCAAACTGTTCTGGCCCCTTCAACGCTCGGCAGATACAAACCAATTTAGCCTCGTAGATGCTATCCACTCGCTTGGCCTATGGGTATTGCTTTGCAGTGTCGTCGTCTTCCATAGGTGTATTCATGTCAGCAATAATTCGTAAACCGCAGAATTCCAGGGCGTTCCATCACGTTCCGGCGGCTTCACAAAGCGTCGCGGGCGCTTACGCACAGTCTGGCATGTCGCAAAACATAGATGTCATCCACAGGGCTTGCGTGGCTGTATTGGTGGATACTATATAAGTCAATCATTGGAGCGGTGAGTATCAGCACCATTGTTTCGAACAAATCCACTCCACATCGTCTCATCACTCATCCTATATAGCCATGTTCTTCCACTCCCGTCCCGCAACACGACCCCAGACACAGTACTTTCAACGCTCCTTTCCTGCGGCTGCTTTCGACTCGTCATGGTCTGGTTATGATACATCCCTCGACCCCACTGCATACCGACGTCTCGCGCTAGAACATCAACGCAAGGCCGAAAAGGCTCTTCTCCGCGCCGAAGAGTACGAACTTGAGCAGCTGCAGCAGCGACAAGTGGCTGCGGAGCTTGAACGGGTAAGGAGGGAGCTCGTGTTACAGGAGGCTTTGGCGTATGGTTGTCCCGGCTACAGCCATCGTCAGCGACCTCTGGATTCGTCGAGGATAGATATCGAAGATATAATCCGCCAAGCTTCTCGACATCTTCCTGTCATGAGCGTGCAACGTAGGAGGGTCCCAGATGAGGAGCCTGTCTACATGACGTTTCGCGTTGTTCCAGCGCGAGAAGAAGAGCGACCGGTCTCCGGCAAGGTTCGTGGCTTCACTTGCCAAGATCAAATTAACATCACGAATCTGACAATATTCTCGATAAAGGACTCATTAGACTTCTCTGAGATCTTGGGAGTCTGGTTGCCCGGCCGATCATCTCAGTACTTGGTGGCAGACACCAAGCCCACTCCGCGAGCTACGCCGCCGAAATCAGCATTACGAACGGTCCTGATGCCTAACAAAGTACCACAAAAGCAGGAAATTCATCATGCGCCGGCGCCAACACCATCATCGCCGCATTCCTCATCTTTTTCCTCAATCGATGCCATCCAAGCTGAACTCGACACCCTCAAGGCTAACTTCTCCCTACCAGACCGACTCGATTTTAGCTCCCC
>WSTV01000234.1:0-43492 GCA_019632285.1 Tulasnella sp. 332
CAACGGGAAGCAATTGGTAGACAGTTGGTGTTTGGGAGTATAGGAAGGGTGATGATCTAAGACAAAAGTGGTTAAGCAGCAGTTGATATTGAAGTCATATATAGGGCATACACTCGTCCCAGGGGCTGAGCGTTAAGGGAAAGGTATACAGAAACGACGGAGACGTGGAGGTAACGGGCATTAGAGGGGCATGTCCGGCCTGCCTTATCGGGAAAGTCGGTTGGGCAGGCCTACAGGCCCCCCTGCTGGCAGACACGGAGATAAAACTAGTAACTCCCTTATGTTCCTGTGGCTCGATGACCAGAATACTTTGATCACCCGAAAGCAATGTCACTTAGCACTCTGTCGAAATCTCTGCATAAGCCTATAACCATCGCATACGATATTCTTCTTGATCTATTCTGGCATCTAAAAGAGAAGCGGCCCTGCGGAACCCTCCGATCAGCCCGTTTCCTTTGTCGAACGTTATATGTCCCAACCGAGAACGTCTTCTTAGGCTGAAATCGATGCTTTAAACCTTCTCAAGGTGCTTTGTCCAATTGAAAAGAAGGGGAGACATTGAGCTTGGGTGAGGAAAGACCTTTGAGTTGATGCGACACGCGACTGCTAACTCGGCTGCTTCGGGCCGGACAGCACCTCGTAGAGCCCTTGACCCAACACAATTGGTCTGGCTTTCACTCCCTCGCTTATAGAGTGAGAGAAGCCGGGATGGGCGACTATGTCTTCGACCCGACACTAGTTTTAGAGCTGTCCCGCACGAACCCCAACCCTGTCCTCTACGACCCAACATCCGACAACTTCCCCTTCATGGGAACCGCATTCAACGTAATGCCATCTGGATGGGGCCAGCAGCTGAGACTCTGAATATCTTCCTGTGGATAACAGGTCCTGAGGCGCACCAGGTACAAGATCCCCAATCGACCTCAGATTTCTTCATTCAGATGGGCGCTTTGTGTCCAAACCCCACAGATCGGCGTCTGCCATAAGGACAACGACCGAAGATGCTCTGCCACTAGGCTAAACGGACCGAACGACTAGTCAAGGGGTATGAAACAGTCAAGTGTTAGCTCCTCCAAAAGTGGCGCGGAGGATCCCCTGAGATACGAGAGCGGAAGTTCACTTGATGGGGACCACGACCAGCGATTGACAGGTGTACCGTTCGCCAGCGATGGATCTCCCGACACATCATATCTACGTATGGGACCATACCATCCTCGCCTGGTTGATCATAGTACTCAACCACCGAAGGACACCCCTTCGATCTCGTCAGGGAGTTAAGGAGACCGTTCTGGCTCTGTCTCGAATGAATGTACATCCACAGCGTGGGTGACTCGAACACGAATGTAGCCCATGTTGTCGATGCCAGCGCGATATCCCTGATTCTGGTGCAATAGTGGACCGGGATATGAGGAATCAGGGGATTGTCGGGTAGGAAGATCTCGATGAATACTTCTGCGACCAGGCGGTGGATGGGTAGCGTGGAGTTGTGACGTTTCGCTTCGGCGGCCGTGTCAGCCATCTTGGGCTTCAGAGAAGGAGGCTCTGCCCCTATACACGGACCTCTACGTGCTCTGGTATCCGAGGGATCGAAGAGTCCGCCAGGAGATTATTGTCGTATTAGAACTCATATGCAGCGCAGGAGCGAGGGATTGAAGCTTAAGAGACTTGAAGGAGTTCTGACTTGCTTCGGAGGAAAGGCTTGTGCCACAATTTATGTGGGTCTGAGTCGACACATGTCCATTCGGTGGGCATCTGATTCATACCGCGTTTTCGTCAGTGCTCGGAATTTCCTAAGTTGACGGAGCCGAAATAAGTTGTACCCACCACTTTTCCAGATTAGGAGGTCAACTTAACGAGGCTGCTGTTGGTGTTGATGTCACTCAGAAGGATTCGGGTGTTTTGTTCGCGACTCCAAGATGAGCGCTCATGGACAACCAACGTACGTAAGCTTCATTTGATCTCGCTTATGGCAAGATGCAGAGACTGAGCTCCCTCACGAGCTTCCTCCGGTGAATCAAAGATTTGTTCCTGCCGGGTGGCCCAACTCGGCGAGCTGGGTCTATCACCACCACGACACGAAGCTTCATCCAACAGATCCGTTATAAGCGCCGAGTACGAGTCCTAAAATTTATCTTAGATGACTGAGGGGAATCAATTCGGAGGTGCTAAAAAATCACAGAGCCGAATAATATCAATCTGACTCGATAATGCTAAGCCCATCGGAAGACTATCCTATCGCCTTTGGTCGAGGCTGTACCAAAGCCTGTTGTAACAGGCGCTCAGTACAATGACGTGAGCTGTCAACTCAGCACCCCGAATATCTCGTCTTAAACCGCTCACAATGAGCCATCATGGACTCTGGAGGATGGGTTACGAGTTGAGGTATGTCTTGAGATGTATACGGCGTGATATGGCCACGGGTTTGTCCAATTGCTACGTGATCAGCGACATCATCTTCCCTGCAGCAACAGTGTTCTTCAAACGTGGCAGGTGGTTGTTGACGTGAAAAGCCCAGCGCAGCTGGCAGAGAAGGGCGAACCCTGGGCGTTTCTACGACAGCACAAAAAGTCGAAGGTTCTTTTTGCCAACGCATTCGGTCCATAAAAGAAAAAGCAAAGCCGTCCACCGTTCCCCCCTCCCAGCTCATCCCTTCGTCCACACAACCGGATTCAGAGAGCAGCACACATCGCCAAAGCAATCAAGCTATTTGCAATCGAGTGCTCCCTTTCCACATCCGCGTTCATCACCACAAAAAAAAAGAAAAACACCAAGCATCCACTTCCAGTCAGAAACGAAATCTCAAATGTCCGCTGACCACGTCACTGAGGCTCATGCTCACACCAATGCTGAGTACGAGGGCATGGCTGTTGAGCTCGTTGGTATTAAAGTGAGTAGTTCTCTTTCATTACGCGCTCGTCGCCCTACTTTTGGCCACTTTCACTGATGAGATCGGATACGTATCTAGGTGTTCGCGGGCAATCTTCCGTTCGCGACTACCGACGAGGCTCTCAAAGCTATCTTCGCTCCCGTCGTAGGAGATGCCATGTGAGGCAACCTTTTTCTTTCTTTCTTTCTTCTTTTAATAATAGCTTCCGCGATCTAACCTAATACCCTAATAGAATCTCAGCCTCGATCGTCAAACGATTCGGCCGCTCTGCTGGGTACGGCTTCGTCACCGTTGCGACTCAAGAAGCGACAGAGAATGCCATTGCCACCCTGAACAAGACGGACGTCGAGGGTCGGAGGATGATCGTCGAGGTCGCGAGGACCAACGAGGCCAAGGAGGCTGCGAGGAAGGAGAGGCAGGCCAGACGCAAGGAGGGTGGTCGACGTGGCTTCAAGGCCCCCCCAGGAGAGGTCACAGAGGCGGAGGCGAATGGCATGGCCCCGAGGATTGATGATGCCAACGCTGTTGAGGGTGGTGGTGCGGAGGGTGGTGTGGTTTCTGCTGAACGCAGGCGCAGGAAGAGAAAATCGTCACACGTGAGTCGGCTCGTTCTATCATCAAAAACAGACTGGAGCATACGAAGGCATGCTTCGAGGCAAGAAGGGCGACTCACATGGCCCGCCCCTCTTCCAATCTTCCTTCTGATCGATACGCAGAGGAAGCGCAAGGCCAGGGTTATCGCTCCTACTGACGGTGAAAATGGTGGTGACACGACCGTTCATGCCATCGTCAATGGCGAAAATGGCGCTCTTGAGGGAGAAACCAAGGAGAGGCCCGCTCGCAAGCCCCGTGCGCCTCGCGCACCCAGGCCCCGCCGCGAACCTGGCGAGGCACCCTTGGGCGAACCTTCCAAGTCCGTCCTGTTCATCGCCAACCTCGCGTTCAGTGTCGACGAGGCCGCCCTGACCGAATTCTTCATCAACGCCGGAGTGAACGTCAAGACCGCTAGGGTCGTTCGAAGGTTAGGGTTCTTGCTCGCTGCTCTAGGCTTTAAACAAGACCAAGGAGCTAAAGTATAACTCTCATTTTGATAGGCGCTGGGGAACGCCGAGAAAGAGCAAGGGTTATGGATTCGTTGACGTTGGGGATGAGGCCGAGCAGCAAAAGGCCATCGAGCTCACTAACGGCCAAGCACTCGCCCAGAGGGAGATCAGCGTCAAGATCGCCGTGGACGCCAAGCATACAGACCGCGCTGCGCACAAGGCTGAAGGCAATGAGAACCCAGATCACCCCACCAACGGTGCTACCGCTACGTTCTCGATAGTCCCCGTTCAGGGTTGAGTTGAGAACGAAGGGGGTGGAAAAAGACGGCAAGCGTTGCGTTTTCTCGAGGTGAAAAAAGAATTAACTGTTCGATCGAGTTGACTTGTTTTTTGCTGCGCTATTTTTCTTTTTCTCTTTGTGTTGTTCCTTCTCATTCCGTTCATGCCGTGTTCCCTTTCACGTCTTGGATTGAAATGAAGCACCATCCTTGTTCTTCAACTCTTGTCCTTTTCCCCTTTTCATGCTTCATGTCCTTGACGAACATAAGCACGCGTTTTCACGAATCCACGCACGAACCCAGGTGGTTAAAACAGAAACGAGCATATCCATCATCAAGGTCGCAACTATGCGCTACAAGAAGCAGATGAGAAGCGAAGTGGGCATAGCAGCGACTCCTTTCAAATCACTGCGCGACGTGCATGCGGAGCCACATACCGCCCTGGAAGAACAGGCGGAAACCACAACCGTCGACATCAGCCAAGACTGTAAAGGAAACGGCTCTTCGCAGCATCTCTTCTTACATTGGAGAACATTGTGATGCCTTGACCTGGCCAGAACTCCTCCGTCGCCTCTCTGCCCTTGCGCGTCTTCCACTCCGCCGGAGGGAGGCAATCCAAAGGCCCAGCCTCTGCCTGCGCCACGGTGAATGAATCAAACGTCTGGAGGATTCTGATCAGTACGAAGCTGCTTTCGTTGTACGCCAGGTCCTACAGGAAAATCCACATGAGCTCATCTGATGAAAAGCACTGGGAGACAACTTCGGCGTCGCGAAAAAAAAAAAAAAAAAAAAGGGCAGAGAAGTTGGTGATAATCCTAATGGACGTACCATCCCGAGGCAGATCCTCGGCCCTCCATGGAAGGGCATAAATTGACAATCTTTAGAACAGTCGTTTGGTGCTCGATCACCCATCCATCTCTCTGGATTGAACTCTTCAGCGTCTTCCCCCCATAAGTCTTTACGTCGGTGCATGGCAGGGTATGACCACATGATCTTCATTCCTTTCTGAGCAATGAACATGGGTCCGTCCATGGTCGGTACCACACCGTTGCTCTGATACTCTCGGAGGTTGTTCGTGACCTGTGCATAACGGTATCCAATGGAGTTTAGCGGCGATGGCCAACGCAGATGATAGAGGACTTACAGGAGGAAATATCCGCAGGGTCTCGTCAATGACCGCCCTCACTGCGAAAGATATGGTCAATCAACAAATCAGCACTCATCAAAAGCTCTGGTTCGAGTTATTCCAACGGACAATATTTGAGCTGCTTGATGTCCTCGTATGCTGGAGCTTCAGCCAAACCGCACTTGTCGATAATCTCTGCGCAATTTGGTCATGACTTCCGGATGTCTCGCAAGGAAATAGCAGACGCATGTTAGTAGGATGGCAGTCTTGAAAGTAAAAAGCGACGGTAACATGTGATCATTTGACAGTTATTGTAGAGGGAAGGACTGATCCGTACAGTATCTCGAGCCGCCAACATCATGTTGAGGAGCTGGTCTTTGATCAGCTTCACGTCTATGAGTAGCAACGCTTATCATCAGACCCCCCCCCCCCGGTCTCACTCGACGTCTATTCCACGTACCATCTGTCGACGCAGCCAAATGTTCCGAATACGATACCTCCTCTGTTACCATGTGTTTCTCAACCTGTCGCTGCCTCTTCAGCTCAAGAGCTTTGATTGCCAAAGGCTCCAGATAATCCGAGAGAGCGTCGATCGGCGGAGCCAACGGATCGTTGAATAAGTCACGCATCGTCCAAAACAAGGGCGGAAAGCTGTATCGTTCCAACGCAGCTCGATTGGCTTCTGTATATGCGTTGACGAACCCGCCATAGTCCTTTGGTGTGGAGCTTGAGGTGTTGCTTGAGCGCGGTTGACGGAGTGGGTAGCTGAGAGTGTTGAGCTCGTCATTGCCGAATAGGAATTCTCCCGCCGTGTCCATGGTGAAACGCTCAAAGATATCTTGAACATCGCAAGGCTCGCTGGCGACTGCCTTCCCTTTCAAGAGGGAAATGACCTTATCGCTGTTCTTTGAGATGGCATCGAAGTCGCTGATACGGTGTCGAGTTGAATGCCAAAGCGAATGGAATGAAGCGTATATCCACGAAGCGTGGTACATGGTTGATACTCACCAAAGTAGGGACGAGCATTTGCTCGAAGCTGGAATGGGGAAGGAATCTATCAGATTGCGGCGGGGTCATTCGTTAGTGCTCACGTACCCATTTCGCAGGCTCTCCGTCCGTCATGAAGATCCCCTAGATGGATATTGTGTAAGCATCCGGGGTTACTTGTATGAATTAATTGTTTACCTTTTTGAAGAAGCTTCCCAGCGCAAGCCCCCAAGTCTCACCACGATGAAATTTAGAGAAACCAGTGCTGAGTACGTACTGGACGAGTTTTGGATCTCGCGTCAAGAGCTATTAAACATATTCGGCGTCGTCGCAATCGCCGGATGATAAATGGTGGGAGGTTACGAGAAGGCGTACCATTGGGGTGCCGAGGAAGCTAACTCTGGCCGTATTCGCGCCAGCCTCATCCAATAGACTGTTGAATATGTATCCAGGATAGTCGTAGTTAAGACCGTTCCCAAATCTAGAGTGGGAATAATCTTTTTTAGGGTCTTCCGTGTGGTTGAAGTACGATGGAAGGTATACCTTTTGGCCAAGTCCATGTTACCAAGGCTCTTGCCTTCCAGTAGGGGCGGCTGACTACAGCTAGCTCGTTTGGCACTCCTCTCGTCGTTCCAACGGCTGACCAGGCTGTCAACAGTCCACCATATGGGTATCGAGAAAAGACAAGCCGTCGCAGTGAACACGGTGTGTAGATGCAAGCCGTATGCCGAAGAGATAAGACGGATAGTCAAGAGACTGGCGGCGGTCGGTGGAAGTAGAAGCTTTGCAAGATTCTTGAAAAGCCAGATGCGGTACCTCAAGTCAAACATGAGGAGTGAGGGAGTTTAGAGAAAGATTCGTGGGCGGAAACTAATAACATCCTTTATAACGGACTGAGCATGTATTTATACGTGTCTCATGCCGTGGCGTATCGCTCCCAAGCCACCGGACCCATCTTTTGCGGGGCGTGATCGCTAATATCAAATGTACCGATGGAAGAGCTTCACGGACTTCAAAGGGTCCTCTGAATTTCAAGTGGGTAGTCAGATTGTAGAGCTAATTTCAAAGCGAAGCATCATGATTTCACAAGTGTGGGACCGGGCCTCTTCGTGGGGCTTTAGAGTTGCTTCTGCCGAAATAAGATCTTGCATACAACCGATTCTACAGCCTGGCGGGTTGGATGCCCCCAGATTTCTGCTGCACTGACAGACTCTTGTAGTCTAGGTAATGCCAATACGTTTTGTGGCTCGGATGTGAGGGAGTGGTTTTGAGCGTCAAGGGGGTTAACTACTCAAATGTGTGACAAACACCACGCGAGATTTCCACCTTGAGCGACAACTAAAGCAGTCTGGGATAACCCTGCTTGTTATGTCCAACATAGGAAAGTCTATCGATTATCCTTCCTATCTTCGTAGCATCTATTCGATTCTATCTATTCTACCACCTATTTGCGATGCGAACGGCATCCCGGTTCCGGCTTTTCAACTCACCGATGGCAGTGAGCACAAGTCGGACAGTCGCTCCTTGATCCACCCGCACGTTACAACTTCTCTGGGAGAGACTGTTATACGACCCCTTGCGGGGAAATTGTGGGTCCAGCCCAACCACGGCTGTCCGGAAAAAGTAACGCTGTACACTGACGTCGACGTTGCAATTTCCGTTGCATCGGGAGCCTCCATGTTCACGACCTCGATGAAGGATTAATATGCAGCCGGGACGAGTGTTCAACGTCAAACCAACGATTTGGTGTCCACTGGTATGGTTGAAGTTGGATTTAGGAGCGGAATACCGTGTTGAAACACACGCACACACACACACACACACACACACCAAATGCTCGTCTCCTAGATGATACTTTCACTCTATCCTCTTCCTGAGAGGGGCTTCTGATCCTGGGTTAGAGAGTAAAAGCCACCGCTTCTTATGTCGCCAGCGGGACTGAAATGACCCTCGACGTTCTGTCCAGGGTGGCAAGTTCGATCAGCCTCTTGTGTGCAAATGGTCATTAATACGGCATCCCAGATCATGACGATCGTTGAAGTGGGTGCTTCCAACCCCACCGGAAGGACGAGCCGTTCATAAAATCTAACCATCCAGGGTGTGAAGCCAAATAGGGACGGTACAAGGCGCTCTGGGGACGAATCCTGGTCTTCCTGACCATAATCTCCGAGATAAGGATTAGGACGACAACTGTCTCGCACTAGGTATAAGGAGCAATATGAAGTCCGTGAGTCCTTCGCATCCGGCAGTCGAGAGACATTGGCGAGAGATGCAGGGTGGCACACGCAGAGATTATTAAGCAACAACGGGAACATAATACAAGAAAGAAGGCTGAAATGAATGTTCTACACAGCAGGTTGGCGAATGGCTTTTCGCGATTGGTATCAATGCATAGTGGCAACTCCGTGAGCTCACTGCGCCACGTGCATTCGGAGCCACATGCCGCCCTGGAAGATCACGAAAAACCGCATCGAGTAGACGTAGAAATCAGTCAAAGCCGTGCGGGAACGGCTCGCTGCGGCGATCCTTACCTTGGAGAACATCGTGATGCCTACACCGGGCCAAAACTCCTCCGTCGCCTCTCTGCCCTTACGCGTCTTCCACTCCGCCGGGGGGAGACAATCCAAAGGCGCAGCTTCTGCTTGTACCACTGTGAACGAATCGAACACCTGGAGGATTCTGATCAGCATGAAACTGTTTTTGTTGTACGCCATGTCCTATCAGAAAAAAAAAACCCCTCATGAGCTCATGCGGATACGAAGCCTGGGATACAACTTTGACGTCCTAAATATAAGGCAGGGAAGTTGGTGAAATCTCAATCAACGTACCATCCCGAGGCAGATTCTCGGTCCTCCGTTGAAGGGTATAAATTGGCCCTCTGTCGAGTCATTTGGCGCTCGATCACCCATCCATCTCTCAGGATTGAAGTCTTCAGCGTCTTCCCCCCATAAATCCTTGCGCCTGTGGATAGCAGGGTATGACCACATGATCTTTACTCCTTTCTGAGCAATGAACATGGGTCCGTCCATGGTCGGCACCGCACCGTTGATCTTATACTCCCGCGCGTTAGTCGTGACCTGTGTATAAACAAATCCAATGGATTTTGGCGGCATTGACTAAAGTAAACAATGGGAGACGTACAGGGGAGAATACCCTCAAGGTCTCGTTAATGACCGCCCTCACTACGTGAAAGACACGGCCAATCAAGAAATCAGCACTCATCAAAAGCTCTGGTTCGGGTTATCCCAACGTACAATATCTGAGCTGTTTCATACTCTCATATTCAGGAGCTTCAGCCACGCCGTACTGGTCGATAATCTCGGTGCGCAATTTGGCCATGACTTCCGGATGTCTCGCAAGGATATAGCAAATGCATGTCAGGAGAATGGTACTCTTTAAAGTAAGAGCGATGATGGCAGGTCCTTAGTCGATAGTTGTTGTGACGGAAAGAAAGGATCCATACCGTATCTCGAGCCGCCAGGAACATGTTGAAGAGTTGGTCTTTGATCAGCTTAACGTCTAGGAGTGGCAATGTTTAACATAAACCTCTCAGTATAACTCAGCGTCTGTTCCACGTACCGTCTGTCGATGCAACCAGATGCTCCAAGTATGATACCTCCTCTGTTACCATGTGCTTCTCAAGCTCTCGCTGCCTCTTCAGCTCTAACGCTCTGATCACCAAAGGTTCCAGATAATCAGAGATGGCCTCCATCGGTGGAGCCAACGGATCATTGAATAAGTCACGCATCGTCCAAAACAAAGGTGGGAAGCTATATCTTTCCAACGCAGCTCGATTGGCTTCTTTATATGCGTTGGCAAACCCGCCATAGTCCTGGGGCGTGGTGCTTACAATACCGCTTGAGCGCGGTAGACGAAGTGGGAGGTCGAGAGTATTGAGCTCGTCGTTACCGAATAGGAATTCTCCGGCCGTGTCCATGGTGAAGCGTTGGAAGATATCCTGAACGTCGCAAGGCTCGCTGGTGACCGCCTTCCCTTTCAAGAGGGCAATGACCTTATCGCTGTTCTTTGAGATTGAATCGAAGTCGCTGATACGGTGTCGAGCTGAATGTCACAGCGGGTGGTGTTAAGCGTATGCTCACTAAGCTGTAGTATATGGGTGGTCCTTACCAAAGTAGGGACGAGCATTGGCTCGAAGCTAGAATGGGAAGGAAACCCATCAGACGGAACTGAGGCGTTGATTGGCCGGTGTTCACGTACCCATTTTGCAGGCTCTCCATCTGTCATGAATATTCCCTAGAGTGATATTGTGTAAACGTTTGAGCCACTTACATGAATTAATCGCCCACCTTCCCGAAGAAGCTTCCCATCGCAAGCCCCCACGCCTCGCCACGATGAAAGTCAGAAAAGCCGGTGCTGAGAATGTACTGGACGAGTTTTGGATCCCGCGTTAAGACCTAGCAAAATGCATTCGCCCTCGTTGTTATTGCTAATGATAAACGGTGACATATAACGAGATGGCATACCATCGGGGTGCCGAGGAAACTAACTCTGGCCGTATTTGCGCCAGCCTCGTCCAACAGACAGTTGAATATGTATCCAGGATAGTCGTGGTTGAGGCCCTTCCCAAATCTGAAGTGAGCATAATCTTTGTTAAAACTTTCCACGTGGTTGAAGTACGAAGGAAAGCGTACCTGTTGGCCAAGTCCATATTACCAAGGCTCTTGCCTTCCAGCAGGGGCGGCTGACTACAGCCAGCTCGTTTGGCGCTCCTCTCGTCGCTCCAGCGGCTGATCAGACTGTCAACAGTCCACCACATGGGTATCGAGACAAGGCAAAGCGCCGCTACGATGAGACTATGTAGATGCAGGCCATATGCTGAAGAGACGAGTCGGTTAGCCAAGAGAGCGACGGTGATGGGCGGTAGTAGGAGCTTTGTGAGACTCTTGAAAAGCCAAATGCGGTATGTGTAGTCAAACATGTTGTATGGGTTGGAGAGGGGGTATAGAACGTGATTCTGGACTGAGAGTCAAACCGTGACGTGCTTTATACCTTATGCTTGCAGTTCAGCTGATCACATTTGCGTGTTGATATCCCATGCTGCAAGTATGTAAGGCTACCATAGAGATAACTCCCAACAACAGGCCATCTGAGCGCTTCCAGTGGTTGCGACTGCGCAGGGAAGGGGCGTTCAGCATGCGTTGGTCACGGGGTAGCTGTGTTGTGGCTCGGATGTACCTGTAAAGAGTAATTTTGGATATGGTTTGCTCTCGATCTGGGCTTCTCGAAGAACTGTATCGTGAATATCGGCCATTGTACCTGTCTAGATGGCAGATGTGGTTGGTGAAACCTACCCGTTGCCTTGCAATTTCGTCTTTAAGGCCTAATCATCTCCTTTCCGTCCCAAATAATCTCGTCTGAGACCTGAAGTGCCATTCTATCTCGAGTGTAAAACACATGCTCAATATTTCAGAGATACGTCTCAAGCGGCGTTGATAGAGCGCGGTTGCTCTCGAAGGACAACGGGGAGTGACAATCAGGCAGCGACAACATGGAGACGCAAACGTGATAAAAGTTTGCAAAAAACAGCGTTAAAGCAGTGATGAGCTGCAGGAACGAAGGGAAATATCGGAAATCCTAGAGCACGTTTTTGCTTCTTCTACTCGTTAGGGCGTTTTGTATTCACTGGTGCTAAAGTAGGTGGTGCTTGGATGAGAGATCTCGGCGGCAGGGACGAAATAGACCTGCCCGTCGGAGGCCTGTGTCCATTCCTCCGGAGCATAATCAGTGTCGTGAGGTTGGTGAAGGGTAGGCTGAGGACTTGAACCTGCGGGCTGTGCAGGGCTTCTCGGCCAAATTGAAGGGGCAACCAGCTGCTGAGGCGGAATCGCCGCCCAAGCTGGTGCCAGATGTTGTTGAGACGGCACTGGAACTTCTTGCCGTGGCTGAATAGGCGGAGCGGGATGTTGCTGCTCTGCACTACCGCCAGCCGCGAGAGGGTTTTCGCGACGCCCCCGAGGATCCTGTTGTCGCACTTCTTGATGAGAGGTTTGTTCTGCTACCGCCGAGTAGTATCTACTGCCGCCTCGCTCAGTGCTCCCGCTATGATCCGAATTCCGTCCGATACCCACGGCTTTCGCGACGACAGATTTCGTACCTCGGGGGCTCGGCTTGACGATCAAGGTTGGCGCTTCCGAGCCGAGGTCGCTCATATCAGGCGTCTCAGTCCGCTCCTGCCAAGGAATGTCCTTTCGAGTGGCTGTGCAGTATCGCCACGGGATCTTCGCATGGATGGTCTGCTCTAGCAGTTCTTTCGTCGCTTCCTTTGAACAAAGGGTAATCCATGACAGGTCAGCTTTATTTACGACATCAGAAGTCTTCGCGGAATCTAGAAGACTGAAAATAAAACTCAACTTGTGTAATATGTTCAACGTACTCTGGCTCATAACCGTTGTTGAGAAGCATGGGCTTGAAAGAATGCCAGAGTTTCAAGAAGGTGTTCTTCATGGCTTCGGCGACCCAAGCTCCGACCGGGGTGAGATCTATCAACCGCATTTTTGCACTTGAAAAGGAATGTCTAGCCGGATAAACGGAGGTCTACTAACCTTTCTGCCATGCCCCGATACCGATAAAGGTAAACGACTGCTGGACATCCTCGTAATTGGGATTATTCTCCAGGTATCTGAAACAGTCAAGAGGCGAAAGAGCTTAACGTTTGAGATGTAATAACAAAGGGGAGACTGAACGAACCTTTTGAAGTGCAAGCCAGCATCGACCGAGAAGTTTCCTCGCCTGTGATATGTTTCGTAGGCGTGATAGAAGAGTTTTTGGGTCCAGCAAAACCTATTTGATTCACACCGAGAAAATAAGTTCGTCTTCAAGATCTGTCTAAGGTGTCCACCATGCAGCGTATAATCACTCACCCTTCCTCTCCAGGTTCTGTCACTGGGAACGGTATAAAGTCTTCCGTTAAGAGTTGCTAGAAATCGACAGTATCCCGTCAATTCCATACGCAGGTATATTAAGTCTTAAGGCAGAGGGTTACCGGCATTCCGGAGACAAGTATCACGAGACCTCCTGGCCGTAGCGTCTGCGCCACCTCGTATAAAAAGCCGTCATAATCATGGATGCCGCCTTCCACGGCGCGCGCGTGGACGACGTCGAACGAGTCTGAATGATGTGACATGGAAAGGTTGGCATCGTCGACCTCGAACCGACAGTTCTCGGGGATGTCGGACGCATCGAGGAGGACGGGAGGAACGAGGTCGATGCCGATGACATCTGCGTGAGGGAATTCTCGCGCCATATCGAGAGGCCTGTGCGAACGCCCCCAGTTAGTAACACTATTGTTTCGGCTCAAGGTATAATTTTATGCAAGCTTACCACCTTCCTGAGCCGGTTCCGACGTCGAGTACGCCTGGACGGACGTTCTGACCTGGTCTTAAGAGCCACTCAACTCGAGTGGAGCAGGGATATAATGCCCCCAGATGATATTTTAACATATTATGCTGAATGTCGAGTCGCATATGCTCCTCATCGTCAGCTGGAAGGCAGTAATCGTCTGATTGACTAGTAAAGGTGCGTCCATGCATATGTTTGAACTGTATGATGATAAATTACGCCGTGGTATGAGCGCAATTCTCAGACGTTTATGTAATCAACTCACCAAATGCTCGCCGTCTGATGCATTTGGACCATTCATAAGATGAGTTTTGTTAGTTCCGATGAGGTACATGTACAACGACGAGCACTCGGACAACACTAACCTGACTGGTGGAAACTATGGACTTCATGTACCGCTGGTTGATCGACTGGATCGACTGGAGCTAATGGATTGATACCACGCTGAGAGATGGAATCATATGGAAAGAGCGTTGATGCCGATAGTTCAGAGTTTACAACAGAGATGGACTCCATTACAGCATCCGAGTACTCCTCGCCGGACGTCCCGTTCTCAGATCCCTCATCCATGGATTCATCAGTGCCAAAGGAGGTGGAGACTTGGAATACAACCTGATCAGACGCGGGACCTGGTCGTATATAGCTCATACGATGTGTATAGGTGGACCAGTAGCGAGCTAGCAGTAATAATGAGTCAAAGGATAAAGAACGTGTAATGAAATGAATTTTTTCCGTGATGCCGTTCGGCGATGAAGGCATGCCTTAAAAGGGATAAGATGAGGCTACTGCTTTGGGGGCGCGCATCGGAGCGTGCCGGTGACAGGCACAACACATGCCACAAAGCACGCGTGGCATCCGTCCCCACGGTCGGACGCCGTTGATTCTAGTTTTCTCCTGTAATAGATAATGATGATGGCAGCTTTTCCATGGCAGCTCGCCCAGGGTGTTATAGTGAAGCATTGGGACCTTGCTTCCCGCTGTGAACGTGATCCTATGTTATCGGCCAATGCCTGGTGTACAACCAGGTGTGCAACAGCTCCGACTGAAGCCGACGCTTATATTTTACAGGGGCAGCAAGAGCCCACAGCCGAACAATGAGTCTATTCAAAAACTTGATTCTCACCCACGATCCTAGATTGCACAGGTGCCATGCAACAAGCGCAGCAGGGCATTGCTGGCAAGAAGCAGATGAGGGTTAACCGTGGTAAGCCGTTGAATTAACATACTTCGGCCGTTGTCCCCCCCTTGAACATCCTTAGCAGCGTGGATTATCCCACTACAACCTTGCATTTCTGGCCATTCGGACCATATCAGAGCTTGATAAATCTTGTTTCAACGACCGCGCTGCCTGGTCTCTAATTCCTCCATCGACTCAACATGTTCGACTACCAGTATCGTCTCTGGCTTATCCGGTATCTCGTCAAAATCTTCGCACCTCCGCTTGTAACCACTGTCGCCGGTCTCCGGCTCATCTCCTGGGCTTATGATATCCAATTGAGCAGTCTCTTCACCACTGCTTTATTCGTTGTCTCTCCACCAGTATATTGGATACTCAAAGGCTAGCTAGCCTAGCTTGACAACGAACGAAAAACCCGACGAGTGGGGATCAATCAAGCTCCTCTCATCGAGGGAAAGAGCTGGGTCAACTTGGACTTGGCTGACAGGTCCGTCCTTTCGCTTCAGTCATGGTACGACAGCTGACGCCTCTGGGCGCTTCAGACTTGGAAACGGTCTCATGCATGATTACCCAGGTCATACCATTGACACCCTTCTAGACGAGGCGGGTGTTCATACAGCTCGTATGAGTCTCTTTGGCGATCAATTGGTTGGCTCTCTCGCTTCTATGTCAGGCTACAAAAGAAATACATCTGACAGCTTACTGCGATAGCTAGTGACGCGGGATCCAGAGGTCGTCCGATATGTCCTCAGCTCTGGGTTCTCCAACTTCCGTCGTGCCCAGGACTCGAGCATGGCATTGTACAGTTTTCTGGGCAAGGTAAATCGGGAAATATCTGATCAGTCTATGTGGGGCTTAACACTGTATGATATTAGGGCATATTCACAATGGGAAACGAACTCGCTCGAAGTGTACGTGAGACTGCGTAGTAGTCACGCTCTGGAAGCGATGATATTCAATAATTGGCCTACGTAGATTCTGGCTAATGCACGCCCCTTCTTCGGTATATCATTCACTGTATTCGGTGATGCTATATACTCACGAACGGACCCTGGCGTAGCCCGAACTCGTATCAGTGACTTAAAGGCCGTCTCGAAAAACTGTGAAAAGGTGATCTCACTGTTCACAGAGAAGGCAAAGAGAAACGAAGCGAGCGATATCCAAGACGTCTTCGAACGCTTCACAATGGACACGGGTACGTATAGTATAGTATATATATAATATTCTATCCTACCCATCCCTGACGCCGCGCTGGTGGTGGTATTGACTGTTATTTTTCAAGGTGCTGAATTTTTATGTGGTGACGCTGAGTTGAACACACTCGGAAGACCGCTTCGTCGCCCGAGATCTCAAACTAGCCCAGGAGAAACTGAAAATGACTATTTGGGTTTTGTGGAAGCCAGCGTCCAGGCGAATCTACATTCGGTGAGGCGATTCAGCTTGCCAACGGCCTTGTGGGCAGCCCAGGACTTCTTCAACGATCCAATGCCTCGACCAATGAAGATCATTCATGGATACCTTGAGCCTTTAGCTTGGAAGGCTTTGGATCTGAAGTATCAGAGACAGGGGAAGGGTGAGATGCTCAGTGATGATGGATACGAGACATACGCGGAGCACTTAGCTGCCTCTACGGACGGTATGTCTTACTGCGTCACGTGGTTTGCTCAGATGTATATACTTTAACTAATGCCAACGGCCATGACCCAGACATCGTGTTAATCAGAGATCAGTTGCTCAATATGATGATAGCCGCGCGGGATACGGTGAGCCATTCGTCATTACATGTAGCTGGCTTTTGGAATGATTGACCATCATGCGTTTCTTTATCTTCTCGATTACAGTCAGCCATCTTTCTCACTTGTGCATGCTACCTGCTAGCTCGCCATCCGGACGTCATGGCTCACTTACGCGATGAGATCGTGAAGTGTTACGGCACTTCGAAGCTACCTACGTATGAAGACATGAAGCGTTTAAAGCTACGTATGTCATGGCCGCATGACCATCTCTTTGTGATTGGTATTTGATCGCTTTCACAACGATAGTGCGTGTGGTGCTCAGTGAGACGCTGAGACTCTTCCCTCCGGTACGTCCTGGCGCGTTTCGAGCTCATTTGCATGGCAAAAGGAGCTGGATCTCTGACCGCCCACGACTCGTGCCAAAAGCTCAGCGAGAATCTACGTGAAATGACGAGCGAGGGTATCATACCCACCTCGGACGGCTCAATATTCGTGCCGAGGCAAGGATTAAAGGTCCTGTACTCTACTATTAGCATCCATAAGCGCAAAAACCTCTGGGGGCGACGAAGCAGAAGTCTTTGATCCCCAAAGGTGGTTGGATGGCCGAACAAGTGGTGTCCTTGGAGGAGATTCCGGCCTGTTTCTGCCATTTCAAGTGGGACCTAGGCAAGTCATTTAGAAATGCGATAATAACTCCAGGATCGATTGAATGACTTCTGTCCTGACGACCTATCACGTTCACTGGATAGGATCTGCCTCGGAATGGTGCGCTTTTCCTTTTGTTTATCACTATTGTTTGCCTCCGAGCTAAGACCTACGTGCCATAGGACCTTGCGTACAACCAAGCGAGCTTCGTAATCATACGGCTCCTCCAAGTATTCGACAGGTTCACTTTGGCTCAGGAGGAATGTGCGCCACTGGATACTCTCCCTCCTAAAGAGTGGAAGTCGCGGGAGGGGCGACAGGCAACAGAGGAGTTTTGGCCAGGACAACAGCTCACGATGTATATCAAGGTACGTGAGATTCCTGACTGTGGCTGGGAGCTGCACGCTGAGCGACGGCCCACCTATAACGGCGACACAGGGTGGCATGTGGCTCCGTATGCACATGGCGTAGTAAGTGAAATTGTCGAAAGGATTGTAAGCCCACAGGTATTGTCCGTGACTGCGCTGTACGCTGCTCAAGATCTTAGTTCGATATAGTCTCCCGAATTTATGTGTCTGCATTCGGGGTTGATAGCGTGAGGGACCTTTGAAGCTGGATGAAGAACCCCGCTAAGTATTCTCAGAATTTGTGTAAGGGAAGCACCAGACTTCGATTCATAGAGACGAATTATATACGGGGTCTCGAACAAGCATCCTTTCGCATTATCCCGCCACTTGCATCCGAAGCCACATTTCTTCATACAAAAAACAGAGGTTTGGTGAACAGCACCAAACTCAGGTTGCAATGCAAGGCTCGACGAGACACTTGCTTTGGGGCACATCGCGAGACTTTTGTCAAGTTCGAACTCTTCTGTCGACTGCCGATTCTGGCTTGACTTCCTTTGGTATGGGAGGCTTGAACTTTCACGTCGGGATGTCTTTGCTGAAAGATAGTACGGGAGCACCAGGGAGGGAGCGGTCCGATGAGCCTGAGCGGCAACTTATTGTGCTCCAGGCTGTGGCTGCCATGTTCGGCGACTGGCATTTGATCAACTTGACATCTAATGAAGGATTGGACCTCGTGATTGCAGATTACTAATTACTCTAAGACAGACTCGTAAGCAGCCTCAGATTATCTACTGTGGTGAGGAATCAATCACGGACATAACGGCTGGTTCCGACCTAATTTGGGACGTTTTGGTGAGCGACAGGCACGTTATCTCGTTCTCGTTCTCACGGATGGCGTTCTGGGCATCTCGGCTGAAACGGAACTTGTGCTTCTCTCCCCGATCGTGGTACGGTTATCTCGGTCAACGCAACATTCGGGGGTTGACCGTGGCTGGCCGTATCCTCAGCAACCTACCTTATCTCACTCCAGGTTTGCGCATTTACAACCATTCTGACCAGCTCATTTGCAACTTATTTCAAAGACTTCGCCGCTTGGTCTTGAATTTCTCCTTCAACCTATCATGTTTGACTACCAGTACCGTCTCTGGCTTGTCCGATATCTCGTCAAAGTCTTGGCACCTCCGCTTGTAACCACCGCCGCCGGTCTCCAGTTCATCTCCTGGGCTTATGGTGTCCGATTGAGCAGTGTCCCCTCTTCTGCTTTATTCGTTGTCTCCCCCCTAGTGTATTGGATGATCAAAGGGCGGCTAGCACAGCTTAGAGATGAACGAAAAACACGGCAAGTAGGAATGAAGCAGGCTCCTCTAATCGAGGGAAAGAGCTGGGCCAACTTGGACTTGGCTGATAGGTCCGTCCTTTTTGCTCCCGTCATAGTACGATAGTTGACGTTTCTATGCGCTTCAGACTTGGAAATGGTCTTATGCATGACTATCCTGGTCAGACGATCAAAACTCTTCTGGACGAGGCTGGTGTTCATACAGCTCGTATGAGCCTCTTTGGCGATCAACTGGTTCGGCATCTCACTTTTCTGCGGCTGCGCAGGAGAGACGTCTGATAATTTATTGGTTTGATTGAGGCAGCTAATAACACGAGACCCACAAGTCGTTCGATATGCTCTTAATACTGGGTTCTCCAATTTTGGCCGTGATCCGGATCTGAGCATGGCATTGCATGGCTTATTTGGAAAGGTAACCCGGATGCAGGTCGAGACCTGTCCATGTATAAGGTTAAAGCCGTGTGTCATATCCAGGGCATACTCACGATGGAGAATGAGCCCGCTCGCAGTGTACGTCAAAGTATACGATGCGATGCTTGAAGCCGTGTTATCTAATAATAGACTTGTTTTAGATCCGCGCCAATGCACGCCCCTTTTTTGGTATGCAAGTCATTTGGTTTCATAAAGTGACGTATTCATGAATGCCACCCCCCCCCTCCCTCGTGTGCAGCTCGAACCCGCCTCAGCGATCTGCAGGCTGTCTCGAAGAACTGCGACAAGGTTATATTACTCTTCACAGAGATGGCGGACAGAAATGAAGCATGCGACGTCCAAGACGTTTTTGAGCGCTTTACAATGGATACAGGTACTTGCTACATAAGATTACATCCTATCCTACCCATTCTAGACGCTATGCTGATTGATGTCGGAAATACACGCAAGGCGCCGAGTTCCTATGTGGTGATGCCGAATTGAACACACTCGGCAGGCCGCTTCGTCGCCCACGGTCTCAAACTGGCCCGGAAGACTCTGCGAGTGACTATCTTGGCTTTGTAGAAGCCAGCATCAAAGTAAACATACACGCGGTAAGACGATTCAGCTTGCCAGCGGTCTTGTGGGCGGCCCAGGACTTCTTCCATGATCCGATGGCTCGACCGATGGATGTCATTCATGAATACCTTGAGCCTTTCGCCAGGGAAGCTTTGGATCGGAAGCGTCAGAGACAGGAGAAGGGTCAGATGCTTGCTGAAGATGGATACGAGACATATGCGGAGCACCTCGCTGCTTCCACGGATGGTGTGTTTGTTGCATCACGAGCTTTGATAGGAGATCTATATGCTTACTAAAGCAACTTCGATCAGACGTCATACTAATTCGAGATCAGTTGCTCAATATGCTGATGGCTGCTCGCGATACGGTGAGCATTATTGTCACTATCTACACGTCTTCTGACTCATCAAACGGTTCTCGTTTTCTCGGCCCTAGACTGCCATCTTGCTTAGCTGCGCATGTTATCTGTTGGCACGCCATCCGGACGTCATGGCTGGTCTACGCGACGAGATCTTGCAGCATTACAGCACTTCCAAACTCCCTACATATAAAGATATGAAGAGCCTAAAACTATGTGTGTCACGACTCTATGATTTATCCCACAGACTAACTATCATCCCTTTCATAAACGATAGTGCGTGCGGTGCTCAACGAGACGCTCAGACTCTTCCCTCCAGTACGTACTAACGCATCTTACGACCAATTGCGGTGACAAAAACTGAACCCGGAATTCCTCTCAATAATCGCTTTTAATCTTAAACAGATCACTGAAAATATACGTGAAATGAGGACCGAGGGGATCATACCAACCTCTGACGGTCCTATGTTCGTACCGAGGCCAGGGTTGAAGATCATGTATTCCACGAACGGCATCCATATGCGGAAAGACCTATGGGGTGATGACGCCGAAGATTTCAATCCCCAGAGATGGTTGGAAAGTCGGACAAGTGGCGTTCTGGGGGGCGATTCAGGCTGGTTTCTTCCATTTCATGCCGGGCCTAGGCGAGTCATTTAGAGATGCGGTGGATAGATCCAAGCAGAATCATCCGCTTTACTGACTTCACTGACTTCTTACGACACTACTGGATAGGATATGTCTCGGAATGGTGCGCTTTCCTTTTGTTGATGACTATCGTTTGTCCCCGAGCTGAGACTTACGTGCCATAGGACCTTGCATACAACCAAGCGAGCTTTGTAATCATACGGCTTCTCCAAGTATTCGACACGTTTACCTTGGCTCAGAGCGAATGTGCGCCACTGGATACCCTCCCCCCTAAAGAGTGGAAGTCGCGGGAGGGGCGACAGGCAACAGAGGAGTTTTGGCCAGGACAACTGCTCACGGTGTACGCGAAGGTAGGTGTCTTCTAACCATGAATGCGAGGTATACACTGACGTGCAGTCGACCGTCTATGACGACTATACAGGGTGGCATGTGGCTCCGTATGCATGTAGCACAGTAGGCGACAGCGTCAAGATGATCGTAGGCCCATAAGTTTTGTCCACAGCTGTACTTTACTTCGCCCTGGATTTGATCCAGTCTCCCAAACTCTTCACATGCCATGCAGATGAAGAAAAATCCGAGCTTGTGAGGAAGCACGGATTTCGATTGTCAGATAAGATTGTGTAAAACCCCTTGTGCAAATATTCATTCAAATCATTCCACCGCTTGCATCTGGAGCCACATTCCTCCCTGCGAGCAGCAGAAGTAGATGACCAATGCCGAATTTAGATCACAACGCAAGACTTGACGGGACACGCACTTCGGAATACACCTGGGAATACACCGTGAGACCAGGGTCAGGCTAGGACTCTCCTGTCGACACCCAACCCTGGCGCGACTTCCACTTGGTGGGAGGGAGACATTCGAGTGGTACTACTTCAGCTTGAGCTACGGTAAGTTGTTGAAGACCTGAAAGAGGCGGATCATCATGAAACTTGCTTGGTTGTAGGCAAAGTCACATCATGAATAGACACAAAGTTGGCTAAGATAAGTTTAGAATGGCGCAGGTGTCTCGGGCGACCTACCATCCCAATGCAGATTTTGGGTCCCGAGTTAGAGGGCATGAACTGGTACGAATCACTTCCGAAAACTCCGTTGGCGCATCCATCGAGCCATCGGACAGTCTCCCCTTGTCTCGCCGTCGTCGCCCCTTTTCTATCGCTTTCGGTGCCAAAGGTTCGAGATAAGCCCTTATAGCCTTATGTAGCCTCATTGGGTGCTGCGGGAGGATCATGAAAGAACTATTGGGTCGTCCATACAGGCTCGGGACGGCTGAACTGTTTGAGCAGTTGAAGTTCCCTTCCATTCAGGCTTGTGCGAAGCCCATATCAGGAGTACTATGGGCGGAGGCCTTCGCTTCGGATTGAGGCTATGGTCGAGGTTGACCAAGGGCGTCAAGCTCCGCGTCGTCAAACAAGAATTCAGTAGCTTTAAAGGTGGCCTCCGTTGATCAGATTTGACACTATATCACCCCAAAAATCCAGCCGCTAGGAAGTACCGGTATCCATAGTGAACCGCTCAAAGACGTCTTGGACGTCAAACACATCGCTGAGATCCGCCTTGCGCCTGCAGATATTGAGGACCTGTTCGTTGTTCTTGCACATTTTCTGGAAATCGCTGAGGTGGATCCGGGATATAAATCCTATGGCGCATTTGGAATATATCATGAGCATCAATACGTAGGGGGGACCTGCCCAAATAAGGACGCGCGTTTGCTCGAATTTGAGAGGATCACGAGCGAACTGGAATCGGCTAGCGAAGATACTATGTGCATAACGTACTCATCGAGAAGATTGATCATCGGCATTAAATATGCACTAATGTATTCATACACTGTGAGGTAGCGTATTGAAATCGATATAGCTTGTCACACCTTTCCCCTAAAGCTCCCATTAGCGAGATGCTACCCAGGACCGCGATGAAAGCTTGTCCAAGCATTATTCACGATGAATGGCACGACCTCAGGGTCACGCATGATAAGCTGCGAAAATCGAGGTAGAGTTTTCACGAGTCAGTGAACTTGGCACTTAATGTGTTACATCTGCAAGAATATGAGTGCTGATCATTTTATCACTTATCAGTTTGATGCGAGCCGTATGCGCACCAGCTTCTTCCAGCAGAGCATTGACAGTATGACCAGGATAGTCGTGCTCAAACCTTCGCCAAGCCTGAGCGCTCGAGCTGAGCTCGTGGTTCAAGAATGTGCTTCCAAAGAACCAACTTACCACTTCGGACATGCATGCTGCATGAAGCTGCCGGTCAGCTTTGAAATGTCAGAAGACGTTGAAAGCACCCGCAGCGGTGCTCTCAAACATGGGGTTGCTTCCACCATGCGGTACGGACGGGCTAGAGTTAGGGTAGTTCAGGGTGTCTCGTTGAGGCATGTAATCCACGGTCAGACCGAGTTGGCTATCTTTGATTGTCTGCTCCAGTTCCGAATCAAGGGGCTGATATGGGGCAGGAGCGCGAGATGTGGTGAATAGCATGCGCGTTTCTAACAGGGTCTTGAAGATCGCTTCTAGCTACCACCCTTGGGGAGGGAAGAGGAAGGATCCAAAGGAGACAAGCATGACGGGCCTGGGTAGATGGGAATCAAGGAAGTCATAAACGGGTTGGAATGGATTTTTTGGCCGCTGTGTTCTTCCTTTCCGTGATGCCACAGGATCGAGCCGGCAGTAGTGATGCAGGGGTTGACGATCTTCACATCCGGGGCCGTCTGCTTCACGTAGGGTGCAAAACCTGGTGCGAACATATTGAAGAATACAGCAGAAGGTGCGGCGCTATGTTGGTGGTCGAAGACGGTACCGGTTGCCGCGCATGTCAACAATCCTCGTCCGATGGTCAACTGATGGGCCTCGCGTAATCCGGGGGTCTCTCCCTGAAGGGCTTCGAAAAACCGCTCGGGTGTCTTCCCAGGTTCGGCTTTCTCGTTCTTCCCAATCCCTACAACCCTGATGCGAGAAAGATCTCCCTCTGTGACGGTGCCAGCTCCTGAGTGAAGACGGGAGCTATAACCTTAGGGAGGACGATGAAGAGGAGGGTTGGGTCGATCTTTGTGAGCTCGCAAACGATGCCGGATGGAGCACGCATATGGCCCAAGGCAGAGACAATGACGAACAAAAAGTGCTTGGGCTGGGCAGATGACATTATAGTGGACTTTTCTAGTTGAATAGAGTGTGTCAAGGATTTTTGATGCTGCACAACAGATGGAAAATAGCACTGCATTTTGTACTATAGACAGATTTGTGGCCCGGCTTCAGCACTATGGCCAATATTCTCCGATTATCGCTCCAGACCTTGATTGCAGGCATAGTCATCCCAAGCATTGGGAGGAGCATAGTGTCAGCAATTTTGAAGCCGTTGTGCACACATGGCGGTGCAAGTCCGATAACGTCAGTGGCAACTCGGGGTGTTTCGTTCGTGCCTTGAGTTTCGGGCGACCCGGTATAACCAAAACAAAGAAGTCCGACCCTATATTGTTGGATTTCCAACATGTGCGCTTTAAATTCGGTGGACCTGTGGCGTGTGCCTGTGCGCGACCCAACTGTTGTCTCCTTGTGGCTAGTGGTCGGGGGTTTGTCGGACTGCTCCACTACCTGGGCTAGTAGATGATTTCGCTGGTCCTACTCGAACCACTGTTGTGATTGGCGTTCTTGATCAGCTTCGTACTAACCACTCGGGGTGCTCGGCGAGTCGTGCGAAAGGAATTGGATATCTACGGTGGGCTAGAGTGTCGCGTAGGGAATTTCGCTTCGATCCCCGTAATGTCCGTCGTGTCCACCACCCCCCAGTCCTCAATGCTTGTAACTCATCCTTATGGAGGCTTAATATAATACCTTGGGATGCTTATATTACGGCCCCGGGTAAAATACGGTCCTCTGACTGGTGGAAACCATCCTCGCGATTGCCACCACCGTCCCTGCCGTTTCCCCCAATATCAATCCCACCTCTCAACCATCGTAGATATTGACTTTGGAGATTTTTGTGCACTTTAATGTAATTAGAGACGTCATAAACTCACCTTTAAAATACAACTTTCATAATACCGTCGATATGCAGCAGGGCAAGGTTATTGAATTGAAGAATATCTATCTCCACAATCGCTCAGCCAAACCACTTGTTTGCTGCCTCGATCTCGTCTTATTTGTTTTCCTTGTATATTCCAGCAGTTCCTAACCGCTCTGAGTGCTTAATTCGTGTCTGGGCGCTGCGTATCCCGCTGGTAACACCCAATGCCCCCTCTTTCACAAATCGCCCGGATGGAAGACTCGCGTAAAGCTAATTTTGTATCCCCTACACCCCACACGGCTGCATCATCTTTGAATCCATTGGCTAAACTCCAATTCGTGAAATAGCATGTGAGGGAGTGAATATCTATCAGCTTTTTCCTCTCACTCGATTCCAAAACTATAAATACCATTACTACCTATTCTTACCAAGTGCTGGGCTGTCTCTTGAATGCTTGACCAGTAGGCATGTTCGACATTCTGCTACTCTCCCCTCCCCCCGTACGAAGGCTCCCTATAGGTGATTGGTCTACTAAGATAGTCTGGATCGCTCTTTCATACATTTTTCTCATCAACTACTTCAACGCTAATGGATTTAAACTTGTGTGGGCTCAGGAAAGCGAGGCCCCCTTCCATGACATATCTCCTCTGAGCTGTGCAGCTTTGCGGCTAGTTAGAGGTTAGGAAGCCAGGAATGCTAAAAGTGGTATGAAATCAGATTCTTTGGGTCTTCAATCGCGCAATTCTATGAAATAGGGGACATTTGTAATTAGGTGTTGGAGTGATAGTCGACAGTGGGCTGTGGACACGAGATCAAAGCTGAATATCATGGGCATACCTGCGAATCACAATATGTATAATATACACATATAATTTAGTCCTATTATAGATCGACATGATATCAAGGTTCATGGGAGTTGATCCGACGTGTGGGGGGTCGTTCTGCGGGTGGGGTAGTCACCAGCGGGTTGAACAGTGCTTAGACGCGAATTAAGCAGCCGGAGCAATAGGAATTGCGAAGATATACGAATGAACCCACCATAAGACGAAATTGAAGCAGCAACCAAATGGTTTGGCTGAGCGAATGTGGAGATAGAGATTTTCAATTCAAAAACTTTACCGTGCTGCATATTAACGGTATTATGAAGTTGTATTTAAAATGTCAGTTTATGACATCTCTATGTACGCGATATAGCACCAAGACTTCGAAGTAAATATCTACGAAGGGTGGAGAGATGGGATTATTGGCGGTGGCAATACCGAGGATCGTCTCTGCCGACCAGAGGTCCAAATTTTACCTGGAGCCGCAATCTAAGCATCCCAATGTGTTAGATTCAGCCCCGGTGATTTTGGTTAATAAACACGTTGAGGAGTAGTGGGTGGTCAATGCAACGGACATTAAGGAGATCGACCTCAATCCCTTCCGCGACCGTCCGGCCTACCGCAGATGCCCTCGTGAGGAACCACGTATGTGTGCCGAAATGAAGGAAGAAATGTTCGTGTCGCTACTGCTTTTCCATATTGCTCTTGTAGTTATGAACTAGGTAACTGATCACTTCAGTCAATATTGGTTGGAATTGACAGTGGCCTCAGTCGTATCTCATCTCTCTACAGAATCACCATGATGAGAGGGTCCCATTGATGGCCGTGCTCGAGGAAGAGGCGCACGAATGGTGGCTGGTGACGGATTCGACGTGCTACACATCGATCGGGACCCCGGACTTCCGAATCGCAGTCTGCCATTCACCTTGGACAGCATATTAGTGCTAATTCTGAACTTCTAACGCATGATTCTGTTCAAGAGAAGAAAGAAAGCCGCAGCACGTTGAGTCACACAATGCGTTGTTGTTAGACCATATTCAACATTCAAAGCTGTTTCTTGGAGAATTCTGGCGGACTCAGAATCCATCTTCAATGCTACATATTCACGGAGATACAATACCGCTGTCTACAGTACCTTTCAACTCAGGGTAGACAATCTACATATGCCCGTAAACCTTTCTCACCATATATAGCTCTTCAAGCGACTTAGTCTCCTCCTCCGATAACTTGAAGTCGCCTAGGATAGCGTCTTCGAGGCGCTCAGGCTTTGATGAGAAATCAAACGTCAGGTTGCAAAATCGGATCAAGACCTTAAAGGGAAGATCCGCAGCCTACCGAGGTAATTCCGATGATCGGGCTGGAGATCTTATTCATGACCCAAGCAATCGCAATCTGCGCCATTGGGACGTTGTGCTTCTTCGCCAAGGCCTCGACGCGGCTGATGATCTTTTTGTCTGTTTCGCTAGTGGACGTATGGACTCTCGATGTCGACTCCCTGAAAGTCTTTTCCGAGCCAGCGGGGCGAGCGAGATACCCGTGTGCTAAGGGTCCCCAAGGGATGAGGCCAATGCCCTTGTGTAAGCAGTAAGGGATCATCTCGCGCTCTTCCTCCCGGTAAAGCAAGTTATAGGTGTTCTGCATCGAGATGAACTGAGCCCATCCGTTCTTCTCGGCGACATGGTTGTATTCGGCGAATTGCCAGGTCCACATGGAGCTAGCACCAAGGTAGCGGACCTTTCCGATGCGAACGAGGTCATTGAGCGCGCACATGGTCTCCTCTGCAGGGGTTTCTGGGTCCGCGCGGTGGACTTGGAGAAGGTCGATGTACGTCGTCCCCAAGCGCTGGTTATCTGAGCATCAGGTTTTGTATGTGATCTAAGTGACTATGCAAACCAGAGGTCACTGACCTCGAGCGACTTCTCGACTTGGTTGAAGATGCCAGCCCTAGACAGCCTTGACTGATTCACGTAATCACGAGTGTTTTCGAGATTCGGCACGGCGGGCGTGAACATGTTTAAGTTGTCGCCAACGATATGTCTGCACTTCGTCATGATGACAAGTTTCTCTCTTGGGATATCGTACTAGAAGCAAGTTCTGGGCTCAGTTACAATTGGCGCCTATGAAAGCATCATGTCATGCCCACAGTTTGGATAAACTTCCCGATAACCCGTTCGGATTCGCCGTTGGAGTACCTGGCAATCACCATCATTAGATCGGACTTTGAGCCAAAGAGAGCTTTTGTACACACATGTTCGCCGTATCCAACGTCGTGACACCCCGATCCCAAGCTGCCTTTAAGAGGGGCAGAGCCTGCAGAATTTGTCAATCTAGGAATTCCTGGGGTATTTCAGAAGGGTATGCGCACTTTATCTTCGTTGAGCACCCAAGGCTATGTGACAGAGCTGGGTCAGATCCTCTTCGTATGCATAGCAATCCCACTCACCTGCCACTGGTCGCTGCCAAATCCCATACACCCAAGGATAGGCACAGAGACGCGGAGACCGGTCTTCCCGAGTCTGACATACTGGACTTCGTTCTTTCCAGATGACATGGCGTTTGTGGTGGCTGAAAAGTCGTGTATGGAGAGGAGGAGGTGTAGGACACTGTCTTATTTTACAAGATTGGCGTCGGTTGGCTCGACTTTATACCTCTGAAAAGAGCTCTTTAGGCCATGGCCATGGGGTTAGAGGAAGCCTGCGTCGATGCCGCGGGACCCGCCACAACGCGTATGCCAACTGCCGCCCCTTGACAGACCAGTCTTACGACATCGCCCGGCGGCTCCGGGGGTTCCGAAGGCGACAGTTGCTGACTCACATGTGCTACTTTTAGCTATAGGAATGGAAGGGTTATCGCTACCACTAGACCTGTGGCCTCGCAGGGTGAAAGTGGGTACAATAATGTTCGGTCGGTGGCTTTTGCGCTCCATTGGGTACTGTCCACTAGATAGACATCAAGCATCTGGCCAACATGTTGCTTGTTAGTTCCACATCTATGTGTTACAGTGATCGTAAAAAAGCGGCTTTGAGTTATGACACAGGTAAAGAGGGTGGTGGAAGGAAGCATGGAGGCTGAAGGACCCAACCATGCCTAGGAGATACCCTCTGATGCCAAGTGAAGATGTGAAAAGCCTCCATAATGGAAGAGAATAAAGAAATGCAATGAACCCTATGACTGGACAGGAGAAGGGTGGGGCTACTAAAGCATCAGAAAATGAACAAAAAGGCATGGTAGCATAGAGTAATAACACAGCAAACTGTAAAGTCAGCTCTCTTGAGATGACTTCAGGGTCTGTCCTAGGAGTAACACTCCTATATGTACTTTTGCATGTAAAGTCAGCTCTCTTGTCATGACTTTGTCCTGCTCCAAGTCAAACCAAACACGGGCTCTCCCTCTATGGTCACATTCTACTCTCACACCAACACAGACCTCGGACTATTATCAGACTTATGTCAGAGCATCTTCTATCATGTCTCTCTTTGTCATCCTTCTCTTGCTTAACTTACTTCTCTTCTCTTGCTTAGGAGGTCACCTGTCACTGCCCTGTGCTTCTACTCATGTTGTCACAACTATGTTGTGCCTAAGTCTAACTCTAACACGGGCTCCAACACTCAGATCACATTCTACTTTCCCACAGAACGGACCCTGGACCCACTTCAGAGAATTATCAGACTTACCTCAGAGAATCATCAGTTTTACCTCAGACTAACTTCTGTCATGTGTTTCTCTTTGTCATCCTTATCTCGCTTAACGTTCTTCTCTTCTCTCGCTTAGGAGGTCACCTGTCCCTGCCCCGCACTTCTCTCCACATGTTCTCCTACACCACCGCAAAGTGTACTTGTGTAAGCTTTGTAATCCTCCACTCATGTACTCCTATATATACTGGTAGGCGTAGAGGACTTATTCCTCATGCAATGTCTTGTATTTCCTTCTTCACTGTACTCCTCCCTCTCTCTCCTCCACTCCTCAATGTTGAGCTTCTAGTGCTTTTCGTTGTCTCCTATACATTTCTATTTGTCCTCATTGTTGAGCTCCTAGTGCTCATTGTTGTCCAGCGGTTCCTTCAGCCCTCTTCATGACATTACATTGCGTCGTATCACCGCTCCACGACATCTTATGCCAGCACTTCGATACAATCTAAGGGACAGAGAGACACTGAACCTATACACCCCGAACATCAGCAACCTGGTGCAAAACACCAACAGAATCATCACCTTCGCTGTCAAACATGACGACCTCGAACAAGTCAAGCAAGCTTTGCCTGGTAGTTGGGTTGTGCAAGAGTTTCACCCCTACCCAAAGGTCTGCATTCCATACTACCCAAAACGCCAACAACTTGTGCGTCTAATCCACATTGACCGAACTATCCAACCCGCCTACCTTCATGTTGAACTTGGCATGCAAACTAAAATCCATTTCATCCACACCACATTCGAAAGCCTTGTGAGGTGGGACTAGGTAGTCACGCCTCCCAAAAGAGCAAGGATGTATCGCGACCAGGTTCCCTCGGAACACGACTCGGACAGCAAAACTCACAGCATCATCCATTCCCCTTCACCATACATCTATCCCACAGTACCCCTAGCCCCAGTTCTATCAACCATCGCACTCCTGCCAGCAATGGCGTCTCATCCACCCACCTATGACCAACTCCTCACACAGATAGCAGCCTTGGCAACGCAAGTTGCCAACCTGACAACCAACATAAACACTCTCATGAACCTCCCTGCCCAGCAAATCGCTGCCCCAGCGGCGACAACTCACATCCAATACATATTCACCAGCCAGCTGAGACTACCAGGTCCATCGATCACAAGTCAACAAGTCCAGCAGCTGCCACCAAAAGGACCTAAGGTGGTGGTACCCAAAAAGTACGATGGGCAAAAAAGAGGCAACAAGGCCTACAAGTTCCTTGCAGCATGCAAACAGTACATGGTGATGTCTGCCCAGCAGTTCGCCAGCAATATCGACCTGATCAACTGGTCGATTGGCTATCTCACCAACGAAGCCCAAAAGTGGTTGCTCATTGTCATAAAAGATCTCTCATCAGCAACTCCCACCATCGACACCTGAGGGAAGTTCAAACAGACCCTTGAGCACACCTTTGGCGACCCAGATAGAGAAGCTAAGGCCGAAGCAGCTCTTCGGAACCTTAGGCAAACCAGCTTGGCATCAACCTACATGGCAGAATTCAGCAAATACGCTCACCACGTGACATGGAATGATCAAGCCCTGATGTCGCAATATAAGCTGGGACTTAAAGCGGAGATCAAGCTAGCCAAGGCCACAACAGGATGGGCCAATAACCTCCTCGACTTACAGGAGGAAGCCATCACGATCGACAACCGACTGTTTGAAGCTCACGCAGAAGAACATCGTCAGCACCCTCGCCCAGCCACCCTGACTCAACCACAACCTCAACAAGCCCCACAGCAGCCCCAACAGCCTCGCAATCCCAACCCCTACATCTAGCAAGTCTTGAGGGAAAGAGCCCAACAAAGGCCTCCCCAACAACAGCAACAACAACAACAACCTCGGAACCAAGGACGTCCAGGCGCCCCCCGTGATCCCAATGCAATGGAGATCGACCATGGAGGATGCCGACGCCTGACTGAGGCTGAGAAGCAGCAAAGAAGGCAGGCTGGGGCTTGCTTGCGTTGTGGACAGATGGGCCACTTCGCAAGAGATTGTAGGGCTGCGCCCCTGGCGGTGAACACCGGGTTGGATCGATGAGCAGAACCTACGAGGGACGAAGGCAGAGAAGCAAGGCAAGAGGCTAGGGCCACGGAGTTAAGGGCAGCGGATGAAGCAGCAGATAGAGCCTTTGCAGGAGTTGACGCCCAGAGAGAAGGGCAGGATAGCGGTGCAGAGCACCAGGGAAACAGCTGGGACTGAGGTGTGACATCGCGTCACCGTCAGTCCTGATATGCTCAAACTTCTTTACTCCTCTATGTTCTATGCACAAGTCTTTTTATGATGTACCTCACCCCCACATTACCACTATCATGGCTAACGCCCTCGTCGATAGTCAATACCAAACCCTTGACATCAAAAAAGACCTGGAAGCACCATTGGAACTAGAAGCAAAACTGAAGTTTGGAAAAAACATGATCCCAATTCTCGCCCTTTACGACCCTGGAGCGTCGTCCACATTCATTAATAACTCCCTTGTCCTCAATCACCTAATCCCCACATTTGAAATACCTGCCTGACCAGCTTACGCGATTAATGGAGAACCTATCCAGGAAGAAGGCATCAATCAAGCAGTCAAGTGCCAACTTCAGATCGAAAACCACACGAACGAACAAAAATTCCACGTAGCCGACATTGGGAGATACGATGTGGTCATTGGACTTACCTGGATTAGGCAACACCAACCTGAAATCAAATGGTCGAAAGAAGTGGCAGACAGAGTGGTGTTCAAATCCAGACACTGCTTGCAGCATTGCCTTCCTCAGCACATTGACGCATACAGAGTAGACTTGAGAGCCCCTCGAAAGCAGAAGAAGAATAATGGACTTAGGGAAAACTGGGAAACATTGGTCAGCCAACCAAAAGCATCAGGAAGAGAATTTAACATTGCCTTTATCACGGAGAATGCCTGGAATAAACAAGTCGCAGACGCCATTGACCTCGGTGTGTTCTGGTCACATGAGCTCAACCCCCTCAAGATTGCAGCAGGACAGTCGCACGCGGCAAGGATTGTGGAGCAGGATGACAAGTCCAAACCTAAGAAAGAACCAGCCAAAGCGGTTCCCACACAGTTCCATCACTACTTGGAGATATTCAACAAAAAGGAGTCTCAAGTACTGCCACCCATGTGCGGCTATGACCTTTGTATAGACCTGCTCCCTGGGAAGACCCCTCCATTCAAGAAGATATGTGCCATGTCACCCACCAAGCTCAACGCCCTTTGAGAGTACCTTGACAAGAACATCCAGAAGGGCCACATCAGGCCATCGAAGTTGCCAGCAGGAGTGCTGGTGATGTACATGAAGAAGAAAGATGGAAGCCTCAGACTGTGCATAGATTACCGAGACCTCAACACGATGATAGTGAAGAACCAATACCCGCTACCGCTCCCAAATGAGATCATGGACAGAGTACAACCGGCGAAGATATTCAGCAAAATCGATCTGCGATCAGGGTACAGCAACGTCAGAATAGCCGAGGGTGACAAATAGAAGACAGCATTCCGAACTCGATATGGGCATTACAAATATACAGTTATGCCATTCAGACTTACCAACGCCCCTGCTAATTTCCAACTCTTCATGAATGACATCTTCTGAGATATGCTCAATCACCAAGTTGTTATCTACCTGGACGATATCCTGATCTTTGCAAAGACACAGGACAAACATGACGCGATTGTCATGGAAGTCCTGAAAAGACTGAAGGTGAACAATGTCTGGGCTAATCACTCGAAAAGTGAGTTCAACCTGACTGAGATCGAATACCTGGGGTTCATCATCAACAGAACCACCATGAGAATGGATAAGTTGAAGATAGCCGCAATCAAAGAATGGCTGGTGCCGAAATCCGTCCACGATATCCAAGTATTCCTAGGATTCGCAAACTTCTACTGAAGGTTCATTCAAGGATATTCGAAGATAACTCAACCCATGATGGATCTGCTGAAGAAAGGCGAGAAATTCGTATGGGGAAGCAAGCAGCAGGCGTCCTTAGACGCCTTCAAGAAAGCTTTCACGTCATCACCCGTGTTAGCCTTCCCCGACTTCGAGAAGCCCTACGTCATGGAAACCGACTCATTAGTATTTGCTAGAGGAGCTATACTGTCTCAGAAAGGCGACGATGGGAAACTTCACCCAATCGCCTACGCTTTGAAGTCACTCTCACCAGTGGAACGAAACTACAACGTCTATGATCTAGAACTCCTCGCGATATACAAAGCCTTCAGAGACTGGAGGCAATACCTTGAGGGGGCAAATGGTCAAACTACTGTGATAACAGACCACGCCAACTTGGAAACGTTCATGACAATCAAGGAGCCCTTGAGAAGACAAGCAAGATGGAGTCTATTCCTGGCAGGATTCGACTTTAAGATCATATATCGACCTGGAGTAAAAGCGAGACCCGACCCCCTATCCAGAAGGCCAGACTATCAGCCAAGGGGGGAAGAAGAGAATTTCAAATCGATTCTCAAAAAGTCAAACTTCGAAATCAACACCACGATATTCTCAGACAAAGACTTTGTCGAGAGAATCAGGAACGAACTGGACAAGGACAAGTCAATGTCTGCTGTCCTGGCCTTCTTACAAACAGGTGAAGCAAACGCACCATCAAAGATAAGGGAAAAGATGAGTGATTACTGCCTCGTGGACAAAGTACTCATGTACAAGAGGAAGATTTACGTCCCACAGAACTACAAAATCCATAAGGATATAGTAGAATCGAGACATGATGCAGTTACGGCAGGACACCTAGGAAGAGCCAAGACACTCGAACTAGTGTCAAGAACCTACTGGTGGCCCTCGATGACGAAATTCATCAATGACTATGTGGACCACTGCGACGCCTGCCTCAGAACCAAGACGATTAACCAGAGACCGCAAGGCCCACTGCAACCGCTTGAAGCCCCAGAAGGTCGATGGATAGACATCACTTATGACGTCGTGGTGAAACTCCCAAGTACAAAGTGAGGAAACGACTCAGTATTAGTGGTGGTCGACTGATTCACAAAATGAGCGCACTTCATCACGACCAAAGAGAGCTCATCGGCTAGAGATACAGTGAAGATGTTCCTAGAAAACATGTGGAAGCACCACAGAACCCCCCTGCAAACGGTGTCAGACAGAGGAACCATGTTCAACTTGGAATTCATGAGAAGACTCTACGAACTAATCAACATCAAACCCAACTTCTCGACCATGTATCACCCACAAACTGATGGGCAATCAGAACAAATCAACTTGCTGATGGAGCAGTACCTCAGACTCTATGTAAACTACCGGGAAGATGACTGGGACGAATGGCTAGCGATAGCCAAATTTCAATACAACAACGCGATCAGTTTGTCTACCAGAGTCACACCGTTTTACGCAGATCAAGGAAGGCATCCAATAATCGCACCACAAACGTTCAACGAAACTAAAGTCCCAGCCGCAGAAGAAATGGCGAGGACAATCAAAGAAATCAGGGAAGAAGTAAAGGCAATCCTAAGGAAAGCAGAAGAGAAACACAGAACCTTTTACGATACCCACATGCAGCAAGCAACTCTGCATCAAGTTGGGGATTGTGTATGGCTGAGCTGGAAGGACAGCCTCACTGGAACCAAGGCGATTAAGATGTCAAGACCTTCAGCAAAGCTGGAACATTAAAGGTTCAGACCCTACGAAGTGATTGAGAAAGTGGGAAGGTCAGCCTATAGATTGAGACTCCCTGACACACTGAAGATACACCCTGTATTTCATGTATCACGGCTAACCGCCATGTCAGCGGATCCCATCAAAGGACAAAGGATGTCACCTCCACCCCCCGTGCAGAACGAATCAGGAGAAGAAGAATACGAAGTGGAATGTCACGACTACATTGTGCTTTAAGTACAACTCAAACACGGGCTCTCACGCTATAGTCACATTCTACTCTCCCACAGAACGGACTTTGGGATTACTTCAGACTATCTTTGGTTTAACCTTGGACAATCTTCTAGTCATGTGTCTCTCTTAGTAAGCCTTCTCTCGCTTAGCTTGCTTCTCTTCTATTCTTTCATCTCGCTTAGGAGGTCACCTGTCATTGCCCCGCGCTTCTACCCACGTGTTCTCCCACACCACCGCGCAATGTACTTGTGTCTTGTTTGTAAGCCTCCACTTATGTATCCTATATATACTAGTAGGTGTTGAGGACTTATTCCTCACACAACGTCTTGTATCATCTCCTCTATTGTACTCCCCTCTTCCTCTATCCTCTCTACATACATTGAGCTCCTAGTGCTCCTTGTATTCTCTTATTCATATACCTTGTCCTCTCCCCATCGAGCTCCTAGTGCTCGAAGTCGTCCAGCGGTTCCTCAGACCTCTCATCGTGACATTATGTTGCATCTATAACACCACTCCACAACTTATGCCAGCACTCAGATACAACTTACGAAACAAAGAAACACCCAACCTATATACACCCAACACCAACAGACTTGCGCAATACTCAAACAAAATCATCACTTTTGCCGTCAAGCACGAGGATCTCAAACGAGTCAAAAGGGCGTTACCAGGAAGCTGGGTTTGCCAAGAATACCATCCGTACCCAAAAGTCTGCATCCCCTATTTTCCTAAATGCCAACAACTTGCATGACTCATTCAAATCGATCAAAACATTCAACCTGCCTATCTCTACGTTGAGTTGGGAGTCCAGACAAAGGTGCACTTCACCCACACCACCTTCGAGAGACTAGCCAGGTGGGATTGAAGCAACCACGCCTCCTAAACAAAACCACACATATCGATCGAGGGTCCCGTTGGATCACAACTCAGACAGCAAATCACACACCACTATACAGTCACCATCCCCTTACCAACCACCAACACAATCAATCCAATCCATCTCTCCAATCGACCTCCCGCCAAACATGGCGACTCACATACCAATGTACGACCAGTTGCTCACACAAATCACGGCACTGGCCACTCAAGTAGCCAATCTGACTACCAACGTCAACAACATTGCAAACGTCCCCACTCCCCAAATTATCCCACCCACCGCCCAACACATCCAATTCGTATTCATCAGAAAGCCGAACCCTGCAGGACCTTCAATCACACACCGGAACGTTACCCAACTTCCACCGAAGGGCCCAAAGGTGGCCACACCAGAGAAATACAATGGCAAGAAGCGCGGTGACCGAGCCTACAAGTTCATCACCACCTGCAAACAATACATGGTCATGTTGGCCCAGCAATTCACAAGTGACATCGACCTCATCAACTGGACGATCGGGTACCTCAGCAAGGAGGCACAAAAATGGTCTTTGATAATCATCAAGGATCTATCCTCAGTGTCACGATGAGGAGGCTGAGGAACCGCTGGACGATGATGACAAGCACTAGGAGCTCGATGTGAGGACAAGTGAAATGTATAAGAGAATATCAGGAGCACTAGGAGCTCAAGATATATAAGTGGAGGAGGGATGAGGAAACAATGGAGGGAATGTACAAGACGTTGTGTGAGGAATAAGTCCTCTACACCTACCAGTATATATAGAGATACAGGAGTGGAGGATTACAAAGCTTACACGAGTACACTGCGCGGCAGTGTGGGAGAACACGAGGATAGAAGTGTGGGGCAGTGACAGGTGACCTCCTAGCCGAGAGAAGAGAAGAGTCGTTAGGTAATAGAAGGCTGACCAAGTGAGACACATGACTAGAAAGAGTCCGAGGTTAAACTGATGATTCTCTGAAGTAAGTCTGACGTAACTCTGATATCCGTTCCGTGGGAGAGTAGAATGTGACCATAACAAGAGAACCCGTGTTCGACTTGGACTTAGGCGGGATGAAGTCATGACACTCAGCCACCCCAACTATCGACACCTGGGTAAAGTTCAAAGAGGCCTTCGAGCATGCCTTTAGAGATCCAGATCGAGTTGCCAAAGCAGAAACGGCCCTACAAAACCTGAGGCAAACAGGGTTGGCAGCCATGTACACCGCCGAGTTCAGTAAACACGCGCACTACGTCACATGGAACGACCAAGTGCTGTTATCGCAGTACAAGCTCAGACTGAAAACAGAAATCAAGCTCGCGAAAGCCGCTTCGGGATGGGCGGCCAACCTCCTCGACGTCCAAGAGGAAGCTATTACAATAGACAATCGCCTCTTTGAGGCACATGCAGAAGAATGTTGACAAGCTCCACGTCCAACCCAAACAACTCAACCTTGCCCACCAGCACCATTGATCCCACAATAACCTTGTAATGCCAATCTGTATGTACAACAAGTACTGCAAGATCAAGCTCAACAACGCCCACCCCAACAACAACAACAACAACAGCAACCTCGGAATCAAGGACGTTTAGGTGCCCCCTGTGATCCCAATGCTATGGAGATCGACCAAGGAGGACGCCGACACCTGACGGAGGCTGAGAAACGGCGTAGGAGGCAGGCAGAAGCTTGCCTGAGGTGTGGGCAGATAGGGCATTTCGCGAGGGATTGTAGGGCCACGCCCCTGGCAGTAAACGCTGGGTTGGATCGACGAGCGGAACCAGTGCAAGAGGAAGGAAGGGAGGTCAGACAGGAGGCCAGGGCGGAAGAACTAAGGGCAGCAGATGAGGCCGCAGACAGGGCATTCGCAGGAGTAGACGCCCAAAGGAACAGGCAGGAAGGCGCAGGGCACCAGGGAAACGAGTGGGACTGAGGTGCAGTGTTGCGCCACCGTCAGTCCCAAAATGCTCATCGAACTTTTATGATCCTCTTTCCTCCATGTTATATGAGTCTTTTTCCCCACCATCACCGATTATCATGGCAAACGCCTTCATCGATAATCAATACATCCATCATGCAAAAAAGAAAGACTCAGAAGCACCTCTGGAAATCGAAGTCATATTAAAGTTCGATCAAGTCATGATCCCCGCCTTAGCCCTGTACGATGCAGGAGCCTCAACAGTATTTATTCACAAGAATCTAATCGATGAAAACCAGCTGGAGACGATCAGCATCATGCCTCGTCCAGCCTACACGATCAATGGAGAAGAAATCCAGGATAGAGGAATCAGGCAAGCCATCACAGGAGAACTAGTAATCAAGAACCACAAGAACAAACAGAAGTTCCACATCGCAGACATCGGAAGATACAATGTGATCCTCAGACTAACCTGGATCAGGGAACATCAACCCGACATCGAATGGTCAACTGAAGCCACAGACCGCATGGTATTCAAATCAAGATACTGCTCCCAGAAATGCCTCCCTCAATACATTGATGTGTACGGCGTGGACTCGAGGGCCCCAGGAAAGCCAAAGAAGAACGAAGCATTGAGAAAGAACATAGAAACCCTAGTGAGCAACCCCCACGTCGAGAAAGGGACTCTTGATATCACCTTCATCATGGAGAATGCATGGAAGAAGCACTCTGTGGATGCCATAGATGCCGGTGTGTTTTGGTCACACAAACTCCACCCCCTCGAGATCGCAGCAGGACAGTCGCATGCAGCAAGGATCGCGGAGCAGGACAAAAAGTCTAAACCCAAGAAGGAACCAGCTGAAGCTGTTCCCCCACAGTTCCACCGATACCTGGAGATATTTGACAAGAAAGAGTCCCAAGTCTTACCACCTACAAGAGACTACGACCTTCGTATCGACCTGCTCCCAGGGAAAACCCTGCCATTCAAGAAGATCTACGCCATGTCACCCACTGAGCTTAACACCTTATGTGAATACCTCAACGAGAACCTTCAGAAAGGTCATATCCGACCATCAAAGTCACCAGCCAGGGCGCCAGTGATGTATATGAAGAAGAAGGACGGAAGCCTTAGACTTTGCATCAACTATTGAGACCTGAACACCATGACAGTGAAGAACCACTACCCGCTGCCGTTACCAAATGAAATCATGGATCGAGTTCAAGGAGCAAAAATCTTCAGCAAGATCGACCTAAGGTCGGGCTATAGTAACGTTCGGATAGCTGAAGGCGACAAATGGAAAACCGCCTTCTGGACACGATACAGTCACTACAAATACACCGTCATGCCGTTCGGATTAACCAATGCCCCTGCCAATTTCCAATTATTCATGAACGACATCTTTTGAGACATGCTTAACCATAAAGTCGTCATTTACTTAGATGACATCCTGATCTTTGTGAAGACCCAAAAAGAACACGACGAGATAGTTATGGAAGTGCTAGAAAGGCTGAAGAAGAACAACGTCTGGGCCAATCACGCAAAAAGCGAGTTCAACTTAACCAAGATCGAATACCTGGGGTTCATCATTAACGGAACCACCATGCGGATGGACAAAGCAAAGATAGCAGCGATCGAGGAATGGCCAACACCAAAGTCGGTACATGACATCTAAGTCTTCCCGGGGTTCGCAAACTTCTATCAGAGATTCATCCAAGGATACTCAAAGATTGCTCGACCCATGATGGACCTGCTGAAGAAAGGTGAGAAGTTTGTCTGGGGGAACAAGCAGCAAGCATCGCTAGACGCTTTCAAAAAAGCGTTCACATCATCACCAGTACTCACCTTCCCCAACTTCGAAAAACCTTACATCATAGAGACGGACTCGTCTGTATTCGCATGAGGAGCAATCCTATCTCAGAAAAGAGAAGACGGAAAACTGCACCCAATCGCTTACGCATCCAAATCACTATCACCAGTGGAAAGAAACTACGATGTCTATGACCTAGAACTCCTAGCCATCTACGAGGTGTTCAGAGATTGGAGACAATATCTCGAGGGGGCAAATGGACAGACGACAGTCATCACTGACCACGCTAACTTAGAGACCTTCATGACCACCAAAGAACCATCATGCAGACAGGCCAGATGGAGCCTTTTCCTAGCCAGATTCGATTTCAAGATCATCTACCAACCTGGGGTAAAAGCAAGACCTGATCCTCTCTTGCGAAGGCCAGACCATCAGCCAAAGGGGGAAAATGAGAATTTCAAATCAATTCTCAGAAAATCGAATTTTGAAATCAACGCCATGATCTTCTCTGATAAAGAGTTCGTAGAGAAGATTAAACAGGAGCTAGACAAAGACAAGTCTATGGCTGCTGTACTGGCCTTCCTGTGAGCAGAAGGAAGTCGCACACCATTGAAGATAAGGGAAAAGATGAGTGACTACTGCTTGGTAGATGGAGTGCTTATGTGCAGGCAGAAAATCTATGTCCCACAGCACTATGGACTTTTCAAGGAGATAGTGGAATCAAGGCACAATGCGATAACTGCAGGGCATCCCGGTAGAGCGAAAACCTTCAAACTCGTATCGAGAACGTACTGGTGGCCGTCGATGACTAAGTTCATCAACGAATACATGGATCACTGTGACGCATGCCTCCGAACCAAAGTGGTGAACCAAAAACCACAAGGACCATTGCAACCACTTGAAGCCCCAGAAGGACGATGGACGGACATAATGTATGACTTCATGGTAAAACTTCCTATGACAAAAAGGAAGAACAACTCAGTACTAGTGGTGGTCAATCGATTCACGAAACGTGCTCATTTCATCGCGACCAAGGAAATGTCATCGGCACAAGATACGGCAAAAATGTTCCTGGAGAACGTGTGGAAACATCACGGGACACCACTACAAACGGTATCAGACAGAGGAACAACGTTCAACTCCAAATTCATGAGACAACTGTACAAATTGATAGGAATCAAACCAAACTTCTCAACCGCTTACCACCCACAGACAGACGGTCAATCAGAAAGAATCAATTCGCTCATGAAACAGTACCTATGACTTTACGTGAACTACCGACAAGATGACTGGGATGAATGGCTGGCGGTCACAGAGTTCCAATACAACAACTCAATCAGCTCATCCACCAGAGTCACACCGTTCTACACTGACCAAGGGAGGCACCTGACGATCGCACCTCAAACGTTCAACAAAGTCAGAGTCTCTGCAGCAGAAGAAATGGCGAGGAAGATCAAGAAAATTGGGGAAGAAGTGAAGGCAATGCTAAAGAAGGTGGAAGACAAACATAGAAGCTTCTATGATGCCCACATGCAGCAGGCAACTCTGCATCAAGTCGGGGATTGTGTATGGCTGAGCTGAAAGGACAGTCTCACCGGAACCGAGGTGATTAAGATGTCGAGACCCTCAGTGAAGTTGGAGCACAGAAGATTTGGACCATACGAAGTAATGGAAAAGGTTGGAAGGTCAGCCTATTGATTGCGACTCCTGGAGACGTTGAAGATACATCTAGTTTTCCACGTGTCTCGACTAATGGCTACGTCGGAGGACCCCATCAAAGGATGAAGGACGTCACCTCCACCTCCAGTACAGAACAACGAAGGAGAAGAAGAATACGAAGTGGAACATATTTTGGATTCAAGATGGAACAGAACCAGGTTCCAGTACTTGGTGCAATGGAAAGGGTATGACGCATCAGAAAACTCATGGAACTACCTGGAGGATACTGTCAATGCCGAAGACCTCATCAAGGAATTCCATGACAACAACCCTGACAGACCTCATCTGAACAGGTTGCATCACACTCGCCAAACAATCGTGCTCAACAACCTTAGAGGGGGCAACTGTCATGACTACATCACACTTTAAGTACAACTCAAACACGGGCTCTCACGCTATAGTCACATTCTACTCTCCCATGGAACGGACTTTGGGATTACTTCAGACTATCTTTGGTTTAACCTCAGACAATCTTCTAGTCATGTGTCTCTCTTAGTAAGCCTTCTCTCGCTTAGCTTGCTTCTCTTCTATTCTTTCATCTCGCTTAGGAGGTCACCTGTCATTGCCCCACGCTTCTACCCACGTGTCCTCCCACACCGCTGCGCAATGTACTCGTGGCTTGTTTGTAAGCCTCCACTTATGTATCCTATATATACTAGTAGGCGTTGAGGACTTATTCCTCACGCAACGTCTTGTATCATCTCCTCTATTGTACTCCCCTCTTCCTCTATCCTCTCTACATACATTGAGCTCCTAGTGCTCCTTGTATTCTCTTATTCATATACCTTGTCCTCTCCCCATCAAGCTCCTAGTGCTCGAAGTCGTCCAGTGGTTCCTCAGACCTCTCATCGTGACATGGAAAGGATCTTGGACTCTTGATGGCATTGAACCAGATTCCAGTACCTCGTGAAATGGAGAGGCTATGACACATCAGAAAACTTGTGGAATTATATCGAAGATACTCTCAATGCCAAAAACCTGATCGACAAATTCCACGAAGCCAACCCCGACAGACCCCAACCAACAAGGTCAACTCGCACTCCATCAAACCATTGTGCTTGATGACCTTAGAGGGGGCAACTGTCATGACTACATCACACCTAAGTCCAACTCCAACACAGGCTCCAACACTCAGATCACATTCTACTTTCCCATGGAACGGACCCCAGACCCACTTCGGAGAATTATCGGACTTACCTCAGAGAATCATCGGTTTTACCTTGGACTAACTTCTGTCATGTGTTCCTCTTTGTCATCCTTATCTCGTTTAACGTTCTTCTCTTCTTTCGCTTAGGAGGTCACCTGTCACTGCCCCGCACTTCTCTCCACATGTTCTCCCACACCACCGTGCAGTGTACTTGTGTAAGCTTTGTAATCCTCCACTCATGTACTCCTATATATACTGGTAGGCGTAGAGGACTTATTCCTCATGCAACGTCTTGTATTTCCCTCTTCACTGTACTCCTCCCTCTCTCTCCTCCACTCCTCAACGTTGAGCTTCTAGTGCTCCTTGTTGTCTCCTATACATTTCTATTTGTCCTCATCGTCGAGCTCCTAGTGCTTGTTGTCATCCAGCGGTTCCTTCAGCCCTCTTCGTGACATATGTGTTATCCCACACTGCCACACAGTGTACTTGTGTTATGTTTGTCATCCTCCACTCCTGTACTCTATATATACTGGTAGGTGTAGAGGACTTATTCCTCATGCAACATCTTGTATCTCCCTCTTCATTGTACTCTATAAGATTAGTTCTTCAGGGACTAATCTAAGTTTTTACTAAGGCAATGCCTAGGGGTACTCTCTTGCTAAGAACTGGCTCTGCATGGTTTGAAGAACTATTATACCAAGTGATTGCAATGGGGAGCCTCCTACTGAGAGTC